>JADLZK010011800.1:0-135367 GCA_015847255.1 Hyparrhenia diplandra
CGGCCTTGCATGCGAATCCTGCGTATGGCTGTATGTAGGATAGGGCCCGATACGCCCTTGTCGTTCAGTCAATCCTTGGTGCAGGCGAGTGCTCCCGATTCTCGATGCTATACTACGCACGCGGTGGTGAACGGCGAGAACGCAGCCGACTGGGGAAAGAGCGACAACGCGCCGAGGGCGCCTACTACTCCCTACGAGGCTCCTTTTTCCAAACGCTACGCCATAGTTGGCTGAAAATTTGCCAAAATTGCAAAATGTTTAGACTCTCTCTCTATCACATCACATTAAGGCCTTGTTTTAGATGGCTAAAAATTATACCGGAGTGTCACATGGTAGTACTGTAGCACGCGTTTAGTTTTGTTAGTAGTAAATATCATCCCTACCATGGAGTAACTAGCTAGGCTCAAAAAATCGTCTGTAATGTACATCTAAAAGCAGTGCAATTAGTTATTTTTACCACTACATTTAATACTCAAACATATGTCTTTTTGATGTGTATTTGATGTGATGATGGAGCCGAGAAGGTAGAAAAGGTTAGAAATTTTTTAGCCATCTAAACAAGGCCTAAATACACCAAAAGAAATATGTTGAGCAGTAAATGTATATAAAAATAAAAATTTACCTTGCAGTTTTTGTTGTAGATCTGTGAGGCGAATCTTTGAGCCTAGAATTTAGTCCATAATTGGGCAATGTTTACCACAAACAAGCGAAAGCGTGCTGATTATTCTTTCACGAAGTCGAGAGAAAAGTCACTTTTTGCTAGTAGCCATCTAAACAAAGCTTATTCTCTCTCCACGGGAGAATACTATTTAAATGTGCGGCGGGCCGGCTATATTTTTGCCTAGAAAAAATGAGGTATGCATTACTCCCTCGTCTCAAAATAATTCACCATATTGACTCACAAGACATCATGTTTGACGCTCGTCTTATTCAAATTATTTATACAATTTAGGGAAATAAATAAATTATTATTAAAGTATCTCTAATAATAAAACTAAGTCACATCAAAATGGATTGATGTTTTATATAAAAATTTGAATAAGGCGGCGGTCCAAAATTTTTCTAACGCGGCGGGGAATGTAAGGAACCTAAGCTACCTTGAGAGAGAACGGCTCAAGTTAGAGGGGAATCAGGCCTTCCCGTGTGGTATAAGCGCCCGGGGGCCACGTCTGATGAGCAGCGAGAGGCACCGAGAGAGTCGCGAGGAGGCGGATTGGCATGCGCCCGCGGGTGAGGCCCACTATATAAACTCGTACACCTTAAAACTACTCCCTCATTCCCAAATTGTAGTTCACTTCGGCTTTTCTAGATTCATTTTGATTTTACTATGTATTTAGCCGTGTATAACTAGGTGCATCATAAAATCAATGTATCTAGAAAAGCCAAAAATGACTACAATTGAAACGAAGGAACTGATAAATTATAAGTAGGCCCCATGATTTGTAGTTGGTCTAGCCGTATTATAGAAGAAGTAGTAAATAGAAACGGTGAGGATAGCCAGTCTTGTTTTATCTTCTTCGTCACCTAGCGCCCACGTTTTAAGCTCCCCGCCCTCCTTGCTCCGGCCCCCTAAGCGGCCACCCGCTTTCCCCATAGAAAATCACATATCACAGAGAGCTTTCTATAGGAAGAACAACTCACGAGGCGAGGGGGAGGAGGAAGAGAAGGACATCCAAAGCGGCTAAATTTGGAAAAATATAACACATTGCGCATGATTACGACTAATAAAATATCTAGAGTTTTCATACATATTACTCCTACTTCGAGGATCTTTTTCAACATAAACCATGCATATGATATCAAAATTAATCATTTGGTCGATGAAACATCAACCACTTATATCCGTGCTTTTAAAAAGTTATCAATTGATTTGTTTTGATCATTGACAACACCATACGGAAGGAGGTAGCAATAGGTCGATTACCCGACTAGCACTACAAAAAATGTTTGATTGTGTGAAGATCACAAACCTGGAACAAGCGTGAATGATATCCGTGCTCCCCGGTGATATTTTGACTGTAAAAGATTGGTACGCACGAAGAACCTCATACACTCGTTCGCGGATCAGAGCCTCCTCAGCTACTTGAGAACCGCGGACCACACCACACCACCGAGATCTTGAAGGCGGCCGCACCGTTTTGGTCACGCTGATGCCCATCATGGCGAGGCACCCTTTGGGCAATAGGATGGGATGTAAGCCCTCGCCACTCTTACGGTATATGCTCAGCCAGAGTAAGCCCAACCTAAAACTCCATACGCATGTCGGCGGGGGCGAGCACATGATGCTCTTCCGTCCGGCCGTGCGCGGGTTGTCACGCCGATATCCGCAACACCCACCAGGGCATAGTAGTGATGCGTCAGCGGCACGGTGTGTGCCGTAGAGCACAGCAAAGACAAGAACATAGTCAGCTTCACACCCCTACTTGTAGCAGCCATGCAACATCGAGGGTAGCCGGTTTCTTTGAGTGCGGCTGACGCCGGCGAAGGCGGCATACATCTCTTGAGGCTACGAAATCGCCTCCGGGTTGCCCTGGCGGGCGGTGTGCAAAACTCGCGATACTTGGCGCGAGTAGTGCATGAGCCACGGCCGCGCCGGCCGAGCCACGCGCGGTGCGAGCTTTTCAGAGTCTAGTCGGATGCTCCGTCCCACCGCGGTGTATCGGTCATACTGCCATCGCGAACATGTGGCCCTTGAGTTGGCGAGAACCCCATGGGATCGCCAGCGTCGCTTGGCGACTCGAATCGCCAATCTGCGCAAGCATGTCCCGCGGAAGGTCTTCTATGGCCTTGGCGGCAGCTTGCGAGGGGCTTTTGAGTGGAAGCTCACGAGCCCTCTAGCTATAGTTTTGATACGAATTGTGCGGAGAATGAGTGGCTACATCCGCGGGGCGGTGTGAGCTGAGCAGCGAGCTGGCTGAGTTGGTGGCGGCAATATCGGAGTGCCTTTGGCGGCTGAGTGCGAGGGGCGTAATGGCGGGCTGGTGGTACTCTATCCCAAATGCAAATGCGTAAGCCAGATGGTGTTAGTAGTACCTACTACAAAATGTTTCCAAAACGCTACACCCTCGGTCCCACAAATAAAAGTCCGTGTTTGACTTACAATCCTTGTTTGACCATTAGATCTTATTCAAAAATGTTTTAAAAATTTAGATATTTTGTTATGATTTATTTTTATCGTTAGAATACTTTTATAATCATTTTTATTATTATTTGGATAAAAAAATTAAATAAGGCGAATAGTTAAAGCGAGAAGATATAAAAGAATCCAAAACAGTTTTGTACTTAATGGTTCGAGAAAAATGTATATGTTTCCATGACAAAGATGATCTCAAATCAAAAGGTTGTAAACTACAAAGTTTCATAATTGAGAACTACAATGGTATGTTGGTGGTTTTGTCTATCAGGGCGTCCTCAAAACATTTTAAATTTCATTTATTTATTGAATCGAGACCTAGGGTTTTTTATTTCCATTAAAGATAATGTCAAATCAAAAGTTCTAAACTAGAGAGTTTGAGAACTTAGCAAGATCTACAATTCTTTTATTTTTAGTTTTCCCCATCCAACATAGTGCTAGTGACATTGTTCACAAATCTTAGAAATCTCTTTAATTATTTTTCATAAGCAGCGAGACATGTGTAACTCGTGACCAATGTTACGCGGCGTGCGTCGGATCAAGAAATGACCCGCGGAGCATTTTGCAATGGAGTGAAGCGGGGGCGGCTTTATTTTTCGGGGCGTACTATCCCAGCGATGTCACGTAAGATTTCTTACATTAAAATCACTAGGTGCTCAAAATTGATGTTTGGGTTGTGATTTTGAAATTTAAAATTGAAAATATTATCGATGAAACATGACAAGAGTAATAGAAATGAGAATACAATCGCGATAGAGCATGATTTGACAAAAATTTAGAAAAGAAAAACCATCATTTTTGGAGTTACTATGATGGAAAGACTAGTTACAGATTTTGACCACAGATTAAAAGAAAAAATTAGGGTTCTTGAGCCCTGAAGGTCTCGGCGTGGCGGCACACCGGCGTCTTGGCGGATGTTGGCGGAGATGAGGAGTCTCTTGCGCCGGGAGGACCACCACCGTGATCCCCATAACCTAGCGTTACTAGTATGCGCTATTGGATGACCCGCGGGTTTATTCTCCTTCCGACCACGACAGGCGCCGGTGGCGAGTGCAGTGGGATCGGCAGCTTCCGACAATGACGACAAGCCAAGGTCAAATAGGCGTTATGGAAAGCACCAGCAGCGCGTGGCGTAAATTCCTTTGAACACACGGTCGGGGCGGGGGCGGGTCGGAGGAGGGGTTCTTGGTCGCGGAGGGGGTGATCGAGCGGCGTGGCGGACATATAGCGTGTTCGGGGCGGCGACAGCGGCACCGAGGGCGATAAGCATAACCCCGTCAAGCCGACGAGCCTCGGGTGAGAGAGGCAAAGGTCGGGGTCTCATGGAGGTGGCTAGGCACGCCGAGGTGCTGGCTGCGTGGTCGGCGGACACGCGGCGTGTTACGGCGATATGTCAGCGGCACGGGCGCAACCTCAAGCCCAGGCGAGCCTCGAGGTTCCAAGGTAGAAGGGTGTCTTGTGACCGTGTGAGTTTCAGCCCGAGGCGGCTAGCTAGCCAGTGCGCCGAGGGTGCTTTCGCGGCGACCATGGGCGTGGCCAGCGCCCGGCGAGGAATCGCAAATAAATTTAACACATGAATACACCATTGTCCGCTCTATTCACTCATCATTTCAGAACGCAATCAAACATCCGCGCGACATATGATTTAGAAATACAACACATATATTAAATCACAAACACAATACCACGATTACACACAATTAAAATATAACACAAAAGGATTACAGCGAATTAAAACATCTCACCCGGTGTGTTCATCCTTTGCATGCTACGTACTCGGAGAATCAATCGAGACATCAACCAATCCGGGCATCCACACAACCAAAAGCTAGCAAAGGCTGTTTTGGCCGATCTAGATCATGTAGCTAGCTAGAGCTAAGCTATGGTCGGCTTTCTTTGCATACCAGCGATGCACAAATGAAGAACATACCACTTTTCGGCGCGGATCCTACACTCCTCATTTGCGGTACACCCACGCGCGGTGGCCCCATTCCGCCCGAGCGCGCGGGTTGTCTCCCAGCATGCAGCGATGCCGTCGTGGCGGGGCTCCGGTTGGGGCGGAGGAGGAGGATGCTGCCACTCTTGATAGCGAGGGCTGGCGTGGTTCAACACTTCTATTGCTGTCCCCGAGTGCTCGCGCGATTCTCAGTCGAGCGGCGTCGTCGCGCGCCCGTGTCGGCGGGGATCTCCCGCAACACCGCTCGGGCATGGTTAGTCATCCATTGCCCGGTGGCATTCCGCTGTAAGAGCGAGAAGGCGTGCACGTACGGGCGAGCACATGCCACGAGTCGGCGGCTTGTTTTCAAGTCGAGTGGCGGCAAGGCGGTGAGGCGACCTTCCACGAACCGGCGGACATGCTTGCTCACGAGCTGCGCCTCGGGTTGCCCGACCTCGGCCGACTTGCTGATGAGACTCGGGCGGTATTCGCGCGAGTGGTGCGGCGACCCGGCGAGCGTGGCGTCGGCGTCGACCCGCCCGTCGTTTCCAGCACCCGGTCTAGTGGGATGCTCCGGTCGATGGCGCCCGGCGGCACTTCTCAGTGTCGGTCTGGTGGCGTGGATTATGAAGTCCTCCACTTAGGATCCTCTGCGGCCATGCGCAGCGGGCGTGTCCTCTCAAGCAACTCCGCGGAAGGTTGTCCGGGTTCTCCATGGCTCAGGCGGCGGTGGGGCTTTTTCTTTGGAAGCTTTGCCGGCCCGGGGCGGAGAAGTGAATAAGCGACAATATCACGGTGGCGCCGGGGCGGGTGCGTTCCGATGCAGCCCGTGTGTGTGTTTTTTAGGGGGCAGCGGAGAGGCTTGCGATGAGCATGACCGGTGTGTATAGCTTATTTTCGAGACCGCGCCGTCGCGGCTAAAATTCATCTAGTCACACGGCTTATTTTGCGACGGCGCCAAATTTTTTCAAGGCACGCCTAGGCGGCGTTTTCATTAGCGAAAGCGATTATTTACGCCTAGGCGCGCCAATGAATACCAGCGCCTTTTGATAGAAGCAGCGCAAAAAGCTTTACCGCGATGCGTGCGTGTGTAGGTGTATCCTTTGCGTGGGAGCTTCGCGGGCACAGCGTCTGCCGCGCCCACGGATTAGTGCCATCTTTATCGATCGTCGTCTTATTCAAAATTTTTACATAAATATAATTTATTTTTGTTATTTTATCAATATTGATACTTGAATATTGATAAATTTATTTATGATTTACATAAATATTTTTAAATAAGACGGATGGTTAAACATATATGAAATTCAAAAGTCAAAAGACAAACTCCATGGGGCGAGAGGAGTATATCACAAATTCACAATTAATCACAACTAATAAAATGTTCTCGAGTTTCTCAACATCACTGGCGCACATACGGGATCGACATCAAGCATCACGTACGCACCAAAAGCTATGGAATTAAGTTTGTTCGTCGAGGTCTCCATCTAGAGCACTAAGAAGTTGCCTAAAGTTTGATCGTAAGAACATCACCAACTGCTTGACAAGATTAAGTTGGTGAAGAACCTCGACACTTTCGTGCGGATCCCTGCACTCCTCATTTCTGAGAACCGCACTTAACACACATCACGAGGCGGCACTTCGACCGCCCGTCTGGTCAGGCTACCGCGGATGCAAATCATGGCGAGGCACCATTTGGGGCACGTAGGAGCGGCGACACTCTTACGGTATATGCGCCGCCAAGTAGCCCACCATCGCGCTCCATGCCTGCGGCGGGGCGATGCAGGATTGATGTTCTTCCGCGTCCCGGCCGTTGCCGGCGATCGCCTTCTATCTCCCTACAACGGTACGGGCATAGTAAAGTCGTCAGCGGCACCCTTTTTGCCCCTGTAAACACTGTAGAGCACAAAACAGAGGCTATGGCGCTTTCATGCAGCCTTGGCCGGCGGCGCGCGCGAAGCATCTCGGCGAAGCGGCGTAGCCGGTGGCGGCCTTTGACATAGGCGACCTTCATCACCGGCTATGGAAGTGCGCATCCGGGTTGCCGGCGGCGAGCTTGGTGACAAGACTCTCGCGATCCTCGGCCGACGCGCTGCGGCCGGGCGGGTGCGAGCATCCCGGTCTGGTCGGATGCTTCGTCCCCACGGTCGCCGCCGCAGCGCTTTCATCTGTGAACGGTGGCGCGCAGTTGGCGGGTCCCCATGGGATCTGCGGCGTCCTTGGCGACTCGAATCACAATCGTGCAAAAGCATGTCCGCGGGAAGGTTTTCCGCGCGGCTGAGGCGCGGCGCGGCGGGGGCTTTTTGGTGGAAGCTCGGCGTTCCCTGGCATGTTTTTGTGCGTTGGGGGGCGAGCGGCCAGTCGCGTAGCGCGGTTACCGCCGGGCCGTGGGATTTTTATGAGGCGGGCCGGGGCGGTGCACTCGGCGGCGTTATCGAGCTAGCGGCGTACTAGTCAGGCTCGTGCGTAAGATTTCTTTGTTAAAATCACTAGGTGGTCCAAAATTGATGTTTGGAGTTGTAATTTTTGAAATTTAAAATTGAAATATTATCGATGATACATGACAAAGAGCATGATTTGACAAAAAATTAGAAAGAAAAACCATCATTTTTGGAGTTACTATGAGGGAGAAAAGACTAGCTACAACTTTTGACCCGCAGTTAAAAAAAAAAAATTACGGTTCTTGAGCCACGAAGGTCTCACCATGCAAAGCGTGAATATAACCGCAATTACCACATATATACATCAACCATCGCGTACCAAAAGTAAGATAGATTCATGCAAGCTGCCTTTGCCCATCGTGCAACCCGCGGAAGAACTTACTACACTTTCGGCGGCGGATCCTACACTCCTCGGTGCGAGCGAGGGGTTTTGTATGCCATAGGCGTGCCCCATTCGGCGCAGGTGCGATAGTCTCCCCATGTGCCGCGATGCCCGTCTGGCGAGGCGCGGTTGTGCTGAAGGAAGGCGAAGATCACCTCTGCATATGGCGCCACCAACAAATTAGTTACGCAGCACTTCCTTTGTTGCGGAGTTTTGGCATTTGGCGGCCCTCGAGGTGCAGCGATCGTCGCGCCGTGTCAGCGCTCCGGCTCCCGCAACACGCGGGCGCGCGGTCGTCGCCGGCGGCGGCGGCATTCGTAAGAAGCGAAGAGAATGCCGCATGCCGGCGAGTGCATGCCACGAGGTTGGCGGCTTGTTCAGCAAAAGCGAGTGGCGGCGGAGCGGTGCGCTGACCTTCCACGAACACGGCGGACATGCACGCTCGCGGGAGCCTCACGGGTTGCCGACCTCGTGAGCTTTGATGAGACTCGGCGGTACTCGCGCGAGTAATCTCTGACACGGCGCCTTGACGTGGCGTCGACGCCCGTCGTCGCGGCACCAGTCTAGTGGGATGCTCGATCGATATCTGGCGCCGCGCTGCGCTTAACACTGCGTGTCAGTGCAGGTGGCGCTTTGTAGATTGTAGAGGCTGCATAGGATCTGTGCGGCCATGGCGGCGCGGGCGCAGATCTCAAGCAGCTCACTGCGGAAGGTTACGCGGCATGGCTCGGGGCTCGCGGCCACGGTTTTCCACCCGAGCTTCGCTCTGCGGGTAGGGAAAGGAAGATGAAGCAGGTGTTCTCCTTTCTGGAAATGCGAGATGGAGCGAGAAAGAGAAATCTTTGCCGTAGTGGTACGGTGCTGATTTAATTTGTTGTGACGTGAAGAAAGCAACATTGGCGTGCGACGACCAGGAGTGGAGTTGGGAAGCGGATTCTGAGGAGGGTACACGGTGGGCTGGTGGCTTTGTCGGGCGGGCGTAGAGGTCCCGACTTGGGGCGTCTTGATCATCCACAGTTCCACACATGACACACCTTGCATGCGTATGAGCGTATCTTTGCGTATCGCCCTATCCATGACGGGGTTCCCCGGTTTTGGTCTCGGGTTTCTTGGTATGGGGGGGCGATTTTTTTTTTTTGAGAATAGAGGGAGAGGGTTTGATTTTTGGTTGGTGTGTCTGCGTGGAATGGGGGTGAGGCCCGGGGGTGGTAGTACCTTTGTGTGGGCAATTTTGGGTGGCATGTGTATATGGCTTGGGTGGGTAAGCGGGGCCGGTGGGAAGTGAAGGGAAGGAATTGGTTAACTTCGTGAGTGGTTCAAAATTAGGTATGTGGTGGTGAGTTGGAGTAGATTGAAGCGGAAGAAAAATAGAAATATATATATAATAATACGGGTGCACTTTCTATACACCACCTACACCCCATATTCAAAAATCACATTAGGTTTAGTATGTTTTAGATACTCATTAAGATACTCTAGATCTTACCACACAAAAAATTGAAGGAACCTACATTTTTTAATATATTACATAAAATGCCACTTTGTTGTATATAAAAAAGTATATCCATATACTCAGCATTATGAATACATGCTTAACATATATACCACCATGGATGGTCTAGTATGATCATATACTTCATCCACATGCACTTAGTTAGGTCATGTATGGCAGCCTTGTACTTGGGGATATAGCGTGAAGGGGCCAGTTCAAGAGATTAAATCATCTACCAAGGATTTCCTCAAATAAATTATTATATCGTTTTACTACATTACGAGAAGTTGTCACCCGTCCAACATATCTAAATATTTCTATTGATATTGGTTCGAAACTTGGAGTTTAAACATAAGATTAAATAATCTTTATGCAAATGAGTATATACTCTATTTCATACATTTAAGTTCTTCGTTACTAACTTTTGTTTCTAACTTTGCACAAGCAAAGTAATTCTGCTCAATAGCTAATTGTGATCAGATTTCACAATGATTACAATTCTTTTTTTTGAGATTAAGCGGTACATAATTCAATCCTTTAACAATACCCTTTCCTACCAGACAATGTGCGGGGAATTCCTTAGTATTTAGATAAAATTATAAGTAGGCCCCATTGATGGTAGTTGTATAGAGTAGAGATAAATGAGGCATGAGTGCGGAAGAAAGTGTTGTAAAGGAAGGAATCTTGATGACTTTAGGCCATATAGAGGATCGAGGCAAATAGAGATACATCGGTCTTGAGTCGGAAGGAAGAAAGTCTTGTAAAGGAGGAAATCTTGATGATCAAGATGTATAGAGGAAGTAAATAGAGAAACATGCCCTTGAAGCGAGGTGCACTTCGCTAACTCCATCGCACAATATATTTTTTGTACAATATTGAAGATATGGATAATGGGTTACATGATGGGGTTAAAAAAAACCTAGGAAAGCTACTCATTTCTCGGGTAGCAAAAGCGGTGCTTGTGATGTCGATGGAGAAGCGGGGAAAAAAAATAGGGCGAGGGTGATCAATCTCAAATACATCTTAGCCCTCTAATCTATGTAATTCTGAATAAAAAATTTAGGTGGGGCTTATTAGGTAGGGCTACGTGTGTAATTTTGTTGATCGATTGGGGGCTATAGAGCCCAACCTACTCATTTCTCGGGTAGCAAGGCGGTAGTGGGGTAGTGATAGTGTGGAGTGATTGCCTTGTATGCGTGGAGGAGAATAGATTCATGTTGCGGCGTGAGTATAGCAAATATAGGTTTCAAATCCATGACCTTGCATGCGTATCCTTTGCATATCCCACACACCACCCCTCTACGCCAGAGAGGCGCCGCGTCTGCCATCGTTAAGCCTTGATTCCATCGGCTTGATGCTGTCTCGTCGTGAGGCACCCGATTGGGCGGCGCAGGGCGAAGAAGGGGCGAGTATCTGGGACTTCGCTTATCTTATTTCAGCTTATTCTCTCTCTCACAGAATACTATTCAATCGGCCATCGGCCAAAATCGGTAGAAGCGGCTATTTTTTTCGAACGCAGTGCACGTAATACACCCTCGTCCCACAAATAAAAGTCCGTTTTTGACTTTTACAATCCTATTTGACCATTCGTCTTATTTACAATCCCTGTTTGACCATTAGATTCTGGTTTTTGACCCGCAGATTAAAATTCTTGAGCCACGAAAACTTCTCCGGAGCATGGGGCGGCCTGCCGGCGTCTTGTGGATGTCACAGGAGATGAGGTCTCTAGAGGCGGGTGGACAACCACCCGTACCCCGGAACCTAGGCGTTGCTATCTATGCTATCGAATGGCGAAAGGGTGAGAGTCGGCAGAGTCGGCTAGCTTCGTCGCCCGAAGGTGCTCGCGGCTGACCATGGGCGTGTGGCCGCCCGGTGGTAGAATCGCAAATAAATTTAACACATGGATTACAGCAATTAAAACATCTCGGGGGTTCATCGGCTGCTACTCGGAGGATCGATGGAACATCAACCAATGCATACATGCATCACCGTGGCGTATGCATGCGCGGAGGCGCGAGCCTTCGCTCGGACCGCATCACCATCCTCTAGATCGAGCCGGGCTGCTCTGCGGTAGAGATTAACCTACCACACTCGTAGCGAATCCTACACTCACCATTGAAGTACACACACCCTTCGCCGCGGCATTGTGGATAAAATCCACAGTAGCACTATACTCATCGTTCGGCAATGCGCCGTCAAGTAGTGAACTCTGTGTGCCTCATCTTCCCATATGCAGCGATGCCCGTCATGGCGAGGCACGGTTGGGCGGAGGAGGAAGGCGAAGGCGCTTACCTTCAATGGCGTCGTCACCCCTTTGCCATTGCATTTTTTTGAAGTGCGCGCAGCAGTTCAAGCTCCCCAACATTTTGCCACCTCGCCGTATCTTCTTCCTCAATGCGCACTTAACCTCTCGGGCATGGTCGGTCTCATCGGCGGCGGCGTTCCGCGTAAAGCGTAAATGGCGTGCACATAAGCGGCAGTGCATGCCGAGTCGGTGGCTTGTTTCAGCGCTTGTCGAGGAGGCGGCGAGGCGGTGTCGCTGACCTTCCGCGAACGGCCCGGACATACGCTGCGACGCGCCTCGGGTTGCCCGACTTCTCCGCGAGCTTCGGTATGGAGACTTCGCCGCGATGCCCCCGAGTAATCTGTGACCGGAGCGAGGCGTAACCGCCCGTACTCGTCGACCCGCGCCGCCGTCGTTACACCACCGGTCTAGTGGGATGTTCGGTCCACAAAGCGCGCGGCACGCTTCTTGTGTCAGTGCGGGTGGCCCTTGGTGTAGGAGGTCCTCCATAGGATCGTGCGGCCATGGCGGCGTGAAGCGCAATGTCCTCAAGCAACTCCCGGAAGGTTCTCCATGGCAAGAGGCAGCGGTGCGGTGCGGTGGGGGCTTTGCTTGGGCTTTGGCTGGCGCGCGTGAGCGAAACTGGCCCTCGGTGGTGAGCAGCAATATCACAGTGCGTTCGCAATATATAATGCGGTGCGTTGGCGGGGCTGGCGGCGGTGAGCACTCCGGCGGGGCGGTCAGTGGCGTGCGTACATACATGAATGGCCAGCGGGCGCATCAAAGCAAGTAAATGGACGGCGGCGCTTTCCCAATACAGCGACTGTATGTCTCGAGCTTGTTGCATGTTTATCCATGACAATATGATCTCAAATCAAAAGCTTGTAAACTACAAAGTTTCATGGATATTTGGGAACTACGGTCTTTATATTGGTAGTTTGTAGGAGGTCATTCAAAAATTTAAATTTCCAAATTTCATTTGTTTTATTTTATTTTTAAAAAATTGAGACCTAGTTTTCCATTACCAAGATAATGCCAAATCAAAATGTTTTAAACTAGAAAGTCTCATAACTTAGTAAGATCTACAATTAATTCTCAATTTGGTTGTTTCCCCATCGACATCCATGCTAGTGATTGTTCACAAATCTTAATTATACACCACGGCAAACATGAATATACCACTCTGTTCATTCATCTTCTCGGGTGCAATTAGAGCACTCACAATCGAGACTCTACCATTGTTTCTATCCTCATTTATTACCCCTCTATTTATTGCTTTTTCTTTGTGTGGCGCTATATTTATTGAAGAGAGAGGAAACACACAAGAAACCAAGTCTAACTAAGAAACCGAGAGGTCTTCAAACGTAAACCAAGACAATTTGTGAGAGTGACAAGTGGGCCATATGACATCATCATGATAGAAAATTGTATGTGGGAGATATAGTTTCTTGACACAATAATGTCAAGACTTTAGAAACCATGATATAGTTTCTAGCATTGTGAGTGCCCTTAATAATCAAACATCCCAGCGACACATGATTTAGAGTAACACAATGCCACCTCACCACCCCACTATCACCCCACTAGCATGCCACCTCACCACCCCACTACCCATCCTTGTGCCACATCGGTTTGTAAAGTAAAAAAAATTGTGTTTATTTTTGGGACCCGGAGGGAGTGGTTTTGAGGGTTTGATTTGTTGTGAGAAAAAAAGTATTGTTGGCTAGTTGGTGGCTAGTCTTTGGTCTTTGGTTTTCGTGAGAGGAAAAAACATTCTTTGGTGGTTCAACCTGACCGGCCGAACATAAAAGTGGGCGTGGCGAGCCATGACGGTGCTGATCTCTCGCCTTAGCGCCGCGATAGGCGCGTCTCCTAATGTTACACCTTCGCGATGCGTGCATACCTTTGCGTTAGAGTAGGGAGTAGCTTAGGCGGTCTCGCTGCGGCGCTGTGTGTCGGGCGCGATGTCATCATTATCTTTGTGCCGGAGTCTCCATCGGCGAGGCGCCGGGGCGGGGGCGGGGCGACTCGGCCCTAGTATACTCCTACTTCTGCCCGGACCAGCTACGTACGTTACCCTCGAATACTTCCACGATTTGGCTTGTCGGTATCGAGATCGTACTATCGATCACGCGAGATACTATCTGATGCGTACTCACGCGCGCGAGAAGGCGCGCCTTTGAGCAAGTATGGTAGAAACATGCTTTATATATATGGTCTATTACTCCTACGCTAGGCATGCCACTGGGACGAGGGACGTTGAATGCAGCGACGGCCGGCAAAGCGCCGTCAGCTCGTTTGTCTATTCCTCGATTCTCCGTGCATGCTTGGTAGAGGCGAGGCCATAGTGCCAATGTAGCCCCGTCGGGACAATTTCTATTTTTAAAATTTGTTTCATTTTTCAATAGAAAATAAAGAAAGGAAAGCGCCCTCAAATGCTTCATAGGAGTAGCTAGAGATGCCTATTTTTATTTGCTCGCTAAGTAAAAAATTGTCCTAATTATCTTGGTGTGCAACATCTGTATATATGCTTTCAAATTGTGAGATAATTTGAATAGATTTCATTAGAAGCTGTCACTGTGATTGTTAGCAAACATCCACACATATTTGAGAAATAAATATATAGCACATGGATTATGTAGTTAGTACTATATATCACAACTAATAACACACATGTCTCAAATGAGAAGTGTGGCAAGATTCTTAGGCAAAACAAGTGTGGCAAAGTACTAAAAAGGCTTTAGAAAACGACCTTTGAAGACCTTTGCTAGAGGGATGGCTCGGCGATAGCCGGCGGCGTGCTCCGTCATATCTGTCGAACAAGCGACTCACGGGTCGATTGTCGAGAGTGCGCGGGTTAATAGTGCTTTGGCCACGTGCAGTGGCGGGAAGGTCTTCCCTCCGCTGCGTCGCCATGTATACGCTCATGCCTTACTGCCGATGAAGAGGCCATGGCAGCGAGATCATCGTCTTGATGCGTTCACAGCGATTGGTCGAGCCTTTATCGCTTGTGGTGTTCACCTTGTCGCGATCCGCGGTGCCTTTAGATCATCCAGGGCGTTTTTAACAAACTAAGCTACAATTGAAAGATCAAATTCTACGAGGAAAGCAAAGTGTTGAATCGAGAGATAGATCGGGGGTTTTAGAAGACAAACCACCGATCTTGTATGACAATTGCCCGTCGCTGCTCCTCCCATTCGGCTCCTTCCGGACATCTTTTGAGAGTACACGGGTACTCATTACGAACCCGCCGTCTCGCGTAGCGGATGCTTTTCGGCGTAGGAAGCGTGAATACTCAACTCGAATCGATGAAGAGGATGAAGAATGGAGGAGGCGGTTTGCACCCGTGCGGGATGGCCGTGAAGCTGTTTTCCTCAAATCGGGAATGCGTGCCCCTGCCTCTACCTGCGGTAGGAATCTCTAAACAAAGCGAAGGGTTGCGTTAAGAACGTTACAAGAAAAAACAAAAGCGGATCAAGTAATGAAACTCACCTTTCGGCGATGAGGACCGCGGCTTCCTCTGTCTCTTCCTCGGCTCGCTTTGCCAAGGTTGTGTATTGGGTAGGCCATCGGTGAGCTTGATGCGTATTTTAGTGATGAGAGGAGAGGGCAAGAAGGCAGAGAGCGAGAGATGAAGGAGTATCTTTGGATTGAGGTAAAGGGAGAGCGGGTCGCGCCGTCTTATTTGCGTAGGCGAGCAGGGGGATCGTGGGAAACCATGAATGAGATGTGGTGGCGTATTATCAGCGGTGGAATGCGAGCGGCCGTTGGAAGTTTCTGAACAACCGTTCAAGTGGGCTTGATTTCTTCTTGAAATGCCCGGTCCATTGAAGGTGTGGATTCAGGGTTTTATTCGGAAAAATTGATGTTGATTACGAGGACTATGGTCAATTTTGGAGCAAAGAGGTACTTTTACCCAAAATTGAGGGAGGCATGTGTTAACCTTTGGGAAATTTGGTAGGCTTTGGATGATAAAGCTGGCGGTGCAAGATCTTATGCTCCGAACTAATATACCAAATATGTACAATATTATACCAAGTATATGTACAATATTATCACCATTATATTTGCCACCCGAGCCTCACGTGCCTCCCCTTTCTTAATGTGGGGGCGTGCTTGGTGACCCGTGCTTGAGGAATTAAGCCCCAAACTACTTGATTTTGCCCGATGCCATGGCCAGGAGGCGGTTTCATCAACTATATGAGACATGTGTGAATCTTGTGAACAATGTTATTGTGTGGCGTCGTCGGATGAAGAAATGACCAAAAGATGTATACATCTTAATATATAAGTTATACAAAACTTTCATGTTCATGCATGATTTCTCATCTTTGAAATCATTAGGTGCTCAAAATGTTGCTTAAAGTTGTAATTTTTTAAAATTCAAATCTGTAATGTTATTGATAAAATTTTACAATAGTCGTAGCGTGTAAGAATACAATAGCTTGATAGAGAATGATTTTACAACATTTAGAAATAAAAAACATCAATTTTAAATTACTATGAGAGAGAAAGCGAAATTGATATACGATCTTATACAACTTTTTTGAATAAGGCGGATGGTCAAACCACGATGTCTAAAAAGTCAAAAACCCGCCTCCTCGAGAGTTTTTCATCTTTGGCGAGGTAGGTCCCACTTGGCGCCTTCTCGGATGCGGTGAAGTGGCGATCTTTACCTTGTGCCCGCCCAAAATTTTTCAAAAATTTGCGGCGCCCGGCATTAGCGCGACGCAAAACCCTATCCCTATCCACCTCCTCCTCACGGTGATTCATTTCACTCCTCATCCGCGTCCTCCGAGACGATTCTAGAGGTATATCTGGCATTTAGCCGCCGTTGACAACCACCACCGCCGCATCCAACCACCGCCCTCGCCATTTCGTGTTTCAAGCCCGGCCGGCGCATCCGTGCGTGACCACCCGTCAACCCACCTCCGATCCATCAGCGCCGCGTCTGCGGGATAATGCGCTCACGGCTACGGCGAGGCCGTCCTCCCCACCGTCACGCAGCTTTCGGTCCACGAGTACGAGGCACATCTCTAGGGGAGACCGCAGGTCCGCCCGACCACCTTCTGCCCGGCTTCATCCTCCACCCGGCGGCGGGGGAGCACCGCCGTCATCTCAACGCGGCTGGCCTCCTCCTCGATCTCTAGCTTACATTTTTGTTGGATCTTGAACTACACTTTGTTTATTCCTCTATTTCTGAACTACATTTTTTGTTCTCTGCCTCTTTGGTTTGTTTAGTCCTCATAGGCTGCCTATTACATAATTTATTTGCATAATTATCCTAAGATGGATATACCGAGTTGTACATCTTGAACGACACCATTTGCTACAATGTTGTTATCTAGTATTTTTGTCGTAGGGAACTGCAACTCTTGCTGCATATTTTTTCTTGATAGATGATTATGCGTGCTCAAGAAACATGATGACTATCTATAATACTATCTTGTCTTAAAAAAATTGCCTATTACATGAATGGTTCTTGAACTACGGGCACTTGTAGATGAACTTGACACTTGGCGCTTACGTACTATAATGTAGTTATCGTGTGTGTTTTTGTCGTCATAGGAAGCGCAAATCTCTTTGCTTAATTTTCTTTATACATGAATATCGTGCTTTCGAGAACAATGACTGCTCTGGAGAGTACTTAAACTATCTTGTCTTACGAATGTCCTTGTTAAAACAATGAGTTACTAAAGTATAGTTTGATTATATTCCTCTATTCTTGAACTACATTTTTTTTTGTTTTACGCCTCGGTGGTTTGTGTAGTCCTCATAGATTTGCATATTACAAAATTGAAGCGTATAATATTAGGCCACCTGCTAATTTTTCAGGCGACTGAAATTTTTAAATCTGTTCGGCGATGAAGCTACTTGGTGATTTCCATCCAACGGTGAGGCATCAATGCATCATTAGGTGGATAGATAGAAAGCACAGCGATTATGTCGGCTAAAATTTTGGTCGCCTATACATGAGGAAAGGTGATAATTTTGTCCTCGGATGGATACATGGAGTTGTAGATCTTGAACAATACACATTTGCTACTATAATGTTATTATCGTGTGTTTTTGCTACTATAATGTTATTATCACGTGTGTTTTTGTCATAGAAAACTGCAACTACTGCTGCTTGTTCTCTTCATAGATGAATATCGTGCTCAAGAAAACACGACTACTGTAGAGTACAACTATCTTACAAAAATGACACTATTAAACCAACATTTGCTAAACTACGGTTTGTTTATATTCCTCTATTTCTAAACTATATTTTTTTTTTGTTGCCACTTTGGTTTGTTTAGTCCTCATAGGCGCCTATTACAGAATTGAGCGTACAATTTTATCCTCGGATGGATATGTCGAGTTGTAGATCTCGAAACGACACCGAGTGCTACTATAATGTTGTTATACGTGTGTTTACGTCTAGAAAGCGCAAATCTTGCTCCTTATTTTCTTTATACATGAATATATGTGCTCAAGAACAATGGCTTTCACGTAGAGTTCTTCATCTTGCCTTACAGGGAATATCCTTATTAAAACAAACATTTACTAAAGTACGGTTTGTTTATATTCCTCTATTCACGAACTTCATTTTTTGTTCTCTTGCCTCGAGTGGTTTTGTAGTCCTCATAGAGTGCCTATTCTGAGAATTGAAGCGTATAATATTAGGCCCCCGCTATTTTTCGAGGTGACTGAAATTTTCAAATCTGTTCAGACGACGAAGCAACCGATGATTTCCACCCAACGGCGAGGCATCAACGCATCATCGAGGCGGGAAGAGATAGGAGCACCGCGATTAATCGCCTGTAAGTGAGGAAAAGGTGATAATTTTGTCCTCGGATGGATATATGGTGTTGTAGATCTTTTGAAGCAGTACACGACTTCTACTATAATGTTGATGTATGCATTGTTTTTGTCATAGGAAGCTGCTACTGCTGTTTATTGTCGTAGCGCCAATAGAGCACTCATGCTATGTTATTGCACTTTTTGGCGCTATTCGCGCTATAAGCGCACTAAGCTCAAATGTCATAGCGCTATTATGGTGCTATTGGCAAATTGATCAGCCTAGCCTAATTGTTAGTGATTGAGTGATTTGTTAACTTTATGATTGTTTGCTTATGTACTTGACTTGATGCCTTAATGGTTGTTTGCCTTCATGGTTGTTTTGTTTTGAGGATGAGAACTTTATTATATGGTTATCATTATCACTTATCAAATTTTAGTTGTATACTTGTCCTAATTTCTGTTATTTGAAACAAATAGCGCTATAGTGTGAAATGCATGCCGGCGTTACGTTGCAAATAGCGCTATAGCGACCATAGCGCCGCTTATAGCGGCAATAGCATCTAGAACAGTTTGCCTCTAAATTTCATAGCTCGCGATCTAAAAACATGGGTCGTAGGAAAACTGCGACTACTTTGTTTTCATATTTTCTTTATAGATGAATATACATGCTCAAGAACAGCGATTGCTCTGTAGAGTACTAGCACTACTAGTTTGTCTTACAAAAATGTGCCTATTAAATGAACTGTTACTAAACTACTGGTTTGTTAAGTATTCCTCTATTCTGAACCACATTTTTTTGTGATGCATTGCCTTTGTGGTTTTGTGTAGTCCTCATAGGCGCCTAATCTGAATTGAACTGTATAATTAGGGCTTGCTAATTTCGGCGACTGAAATTTTCAAATCATTTCAGCGATGAAGCTACTTTAGTGATTTCGATCCAACAAAGGCGACAACACATCATCGGGCGGGAAGAGACAGAAAGCACGCGGTGTAGCCTGAATTTTTCGATTCGCCTATTAAATGAGGTGCCTTGGGATAGTTGATTATGTGGCACTCTCCAAAGAGTAGGTGAAGGAGGGCGGGGAATTGGCCGCCAAAGGAATCGAGAATCCTTGGGACAAATATCCCTGAGAACCTTGCTCGGGCTTTTGCGTGCATTGAGCATACTACCGGTGTTAGGTGACAAGGCTAAAATTGTTTGGACTGTGAAGAGGCTCGGTCTTTATCCGAGATAGTTTTAGAGAAGGCAGCCCGTCCGGCCGATGTCATTGGTGTAAGGGAAAGATATGAGCTCACGGGGGCCCTGGGCACCCCGGAGCGCATGCGGGGCGTCTGCGTGGTATGTCTACATGGGTTGATTGGAAGGCGGATGATGGTTCCACGGGGGTGGCTTACGGGAGATGTTACTACAGAGGGGCGGGCATGCGGGCATGTGGGTGGTATGTGCCGGTTCGGTTGGTTGGAAGCCTTGGTCCGCTGCGACATGTGCATATATGAGTTCGGGGGGCTAAATTGGGAGGCGATGATGGAATTACATGGCCCTTTGTTCAATGCCCGCCAACACCTCTAGCCACAGTAGGTGGTCTGCTTGAGCAGGCTGGCGCCTTAGCCATTGACGCCCATTTGGACCGGATGCTGCGGTTGAGATGGAATTGGAGGCGAAGCGGTTAGAGCAGAGCACGGAGTTGCAATAGATGAGCTTCGAGGGGACTGCGGTTGGGTGTGGCTTCAATGCCCTTCGGTTCATCTTGCCCAACCCTAACTACGGCATGGATCTCCAATGCTATCACCCGAAGAGCTTCAAAAGGCGGGGCCTTCTTGTGCTGCTCTTCATGAGTGGTACATGCAGCAAGCAACCACAAATAGGCAAAATGTGGCGTTCGCGGTGCCCGTGAAAGAGGTTTTTTGGCGTGACACGAGGCGAAGAGGTTTGCGATCAATGTGGGTTTCAACGATTTGTTTGACCTCATGGCACTTTGGATGTATTGGATGTGTCCATCCTTTGTTTGCATGACACTATGAGTACAATTTCTTCTAATACGCACTCACTTGGGATGCCTCTTCATCTATTTGCTTGCTAAATTTGCTTTGCATGCCTCTATTCCTAGATGCACCTTTCGGGAAGCTAGGGCCATGTCTTTGTCCGGTTGGCTTTCTTGATCACGAACCATTGACCTTCAAAGGGCTGGCGGCGGGCTTTGGCGGCATGGGCACTACATATCTAGAATGGGGTCTAAGGAAACATCTTGACAAGGATTTTTGTCATGTTTTGCGATAACCCTGGTGGACTTTGGATTGTTGTTGTCATTGCTATCAAGTGGAGGAGAGTTTATTTCGTTGACTCTGCGCCCGGCTTGAATTCAATCACGCTTCCATTGAAAACCGCAATAAAACAATGAGTGTTTCCTAACCTACAACTGACCCGGGCATTTTTTTTCTTAATTATGTTACTAAAAAATAAAAAAGAATGTGACATTTTGCATTTTACTCATGTGTTTCTTGGGCGTGTTTTCAATCCCACGGCTAAGGAGGTGACGAGGACACAAAAGTTTTTAGTTAACCCCAAATATACGAAAAGTAAGTAGTGCTTCACTTGAAGTTGTGCGCCTTGCATAGTTGCGTTTCCATTGAGTGAATAACCCCTTTGTTGTTGTTGAGATATTAGGCAATTTCGGATTAATTTCATAAAAGTAAACCATGACGAACTCGAAAGGCTAGATTAAGCATGTGTATGCGGTGTATTAGCACAACACAAAAGCATATCAAGATCATAGCATGATTCAACATCATATAGCATAACATGATCATAACAACTAGTGCAAACATGTGTATCATACTAGCATGACTTAGCATCATATAACAATGCATAGCTGTATCCAAAGCAATGAAGTTACGCCTCTAGCGGTTGATTTAGTCAAAATATGACACCTTTTGCTCTTCACCTTTTACTACAAACCCATCAGGCTGATCCATGTAAATCTCCTCATCCAACTCTCCATTAAGAAAAGTTGTCTTCACATCCATTTGATGAATGATTAGACCATATGAGGCAGCCAAAGGATAGTAGTGTGAATAGAATAGTGGTCATTTTAAAGCTTTAGTTTTCAAAGCAAGTAAATATAGCAAAATCTAGAAGCATCATGAATCAACGTCATCAAATATCTCTTTCCACACACTATTCATCTCACATAGATCGAGAATGTATGAGTTCTAGAGGTGCCAAGTGTCTTTCCTCCTTTGCCTTGTGAGGCTTTTGAGGTTGCTTAGATTGCACACAATTATGACACATAGAACCTTTGGTAATGGTGAAATCTAGAATTAGCTGCAAGCTAGATAGATGTGACATCAAAATTCACATGACATAAATGAGAATGCCAAACACTTTCGAATTATCATTAATTGTGCCACATATCGATTTCACCGACTTATTACAAAAAATCGCCAAACTTAGGCGAAACAAACCTCATAACCATAGCCTTCACCAATAAATTGTCCATGCTATGACATAACTACTTTATTGGACTCCAACACTACCTTAAACACCGCGGGATTATTAGCTTTTGTATCAACCCACCAACAAGCGCATTGAAACACCGATACTACGGTAGGAACATTATTGTACTCATCATCGGCATTGCTAATAGTCCGCGAGGTTGACGTTCTTATTTTTTGGTGGTAGTTGTTAATTTAGCATTGGAAGATTTATTCCTCTACACCAAATTCGTGCGGAATGGCTCTGGTTCCCCCTTCTCAATAGTGTTCTTTGCCGAATCTTTTCCTCAACATCAAGAGATGCTATCAAGTTTTCTTTTTTTGAAAGTAAATGCTATCGGGTTTTCAAGCGATATTTTCTAGCTCTTCTATGAAGAAGGCAACTTAGCATTAATGCATACGGCTACAAAGTCGTCGGGTATGACACACTTAAGGAGTTCAAGTTCTTTTGCCATGTCTTTGAACCTCATGAGCTTGCTTGACTATAGATCGGTTAGCAATCATCTTGTAGTCATGAAAGCTCTCCATAATCTACTACTTAGAATATATATCGATGGTTGCATTCGGTTGATAGTGTTGCCCCCGGAATCTTCTCTCTAGAGATATTTCCCTCGGGCAAGCCAACAATAATCCAAAACATTTTAGCCTCAGTAGCGAGCATGGCCTTAACTTCGCTGCCTCTTAAAATTTGCACTAGAAATTTTTTTTCTAGCCTCAAAGACGTCGATTGAAAAAAGCCATAGTTAAATCAAAAAAAGGCTATAATAAGGTTTTTGGATTGTTGAGATATTAGGCAATTTCAGATTAATTTCATAAAATAAATCATGACGGCCCGGCAGCTAGATTAAACATGTGAAGCATACCCGGCATAACACAAAAGCATATCAAGATCATAGCATGATTCAACATGATCATAACAACTAGTGTAAACATGTGTATCATACTAGCATGACTTAGCATCGTATAACAAAGCATATCATGATCTAAAAGCATATAGCGAAGCATGACATGATCCAAAGTAGTATCCATGAAAAAATAGCGCTATAAGCGGCGAAATAGCGCTAATAGCGGCCGAAGCAAGTGGTCTACCGCATGTAACCGGAAGGTCGGGTTCAAACAACGGGCTCCGCATATTGCACATGGTGTGGGTAAGGCTTGGCGCTAAAATACCCTTCCCGGACCTCGCAAGATCACGGGAGCCTACGGCGCTAGGTACACCCTTTAGGATTTTCTAATTGAAACTCCCAATTATAGTTGTGGTGTTGTGTCTAATCGGTGGGCTTGGTAGAAATATATAGGGCGGAAAACTCCCTACCTCCACATCAACCTAGCAATATGATACTAATTGATATCGCACCTCGCACCTTTACTCATGGCTGAAACAATAAAGCCCATTAGGGAAACGCAGATATTGGGCCTTTGAGATTTATCGAATTTCTTCATATGAATTTTAGGGGAACTATTCATATATAAATTCTAACATGTGTTTCATAAAGTGCATGTTGCAAAACTGGATAAGTGAGATAACAAGACATATGTTTCATATGTTGCGGTGCCTATTGCAAAACTGATAAGTGATAACAAGACATCTTTCCACACACCATTCATATCACATAGATCAGAATGTATGAGTTCTAGAGGTGCCAAGAGCCTCTCCTCCACTGCCTTGTGAGGCTTTCGAGGTTGCTTAGATTGCACACAATTATGACACTTAGAACCTTTGGTAATGGTGAAATCTAGAATTAACTGCAAGCTCACCAAAATTCACATCTAGAATTAACTGCAAGCTAGATAGATGTGACACCAAACTTCACATGACAGAAACGAGAATGCCAAACACTCGAATTATCATTAATTGTGTCACAAATCTGATTCACTGACTTATTACAAAAATCTGCCAAGCTTAGGCGAAACAAACCTCCACAACCATAGCCTTTCTCACCAATAAATTGTCCATGCTTAGACATAACTATTTTCTTCGACTCCAACACTACCTTAAACCCATCTCTTGAAAGAAGGTAAACTTCAGATCTGTATGTTTTGCGAGATATTGGGCCTTTGAGATTTATCAGAATTTCTTCATATGAATTTTTGGGGAACTATTCATCATATATAAATTCTAGCATGTGTTTCATATGTTTGCGAAAGTGCACATTTGCAAACTGCGATAAGTGATAACAAGACATGTTGGTTAATTTTTCTTTCTTTCTAGTTAATTTTCAACTTCTTAAAGATTTTAAAGTAGTAATAATGCTTGATCTTTAGTTTTCAAGCAAGTAAATATAGCAAAATCTAGAAGCATCATCAATTAATGTCATGAAATATCTCTTTCCACACACCATTCATCTCACATAGATCGAGAATGTATGAGTTCTAGAGGTGCCAAGAGTCTCTCCACGCCTTGTGAGGCTTTCGAGGTTGCTTAGATTGCACACAATTATGACACTTAGAACCTTTGGTAATGGTGAAATCTAGAATTAACTGCAAGCTTACCAAAATTCACATCTAGAATTAACTGCAAGCTAGATAGATGTGACACCAAACTTCACATGACGTAAAACGAGAATGTCAAACACTTTCGAATTATCATTAATTGTGTCATAAATTGATTCAGCGACTTATTACAAAAATCTGCCAAGCTTAGGCGAAACAAACCTCCACAACCATAGCCTTTCTCACCAATAAATTGTCCATGCTTAGACATAACTATTTTCTGGACTCGACTACCTCCAACACTACCTTAAACCCATTCTCGCCTTCATTTGATCGATCACATGTGGGAGGTAACTGAAACAAGTTCATTTGGAGCTCCATCTTGTATGCCTACCTTTGTTTGGCAATATAGACCATGTGTACACAAACACTTACGCCTACCTTTCTTTGTATTAGGATTTTGACTTGATGGGAGATTCCATCAATTTGGAGGATATTAGAGAGAAGATGGTCAAGTTTCTTATGGAACATGTCATCAGCCCAAGGGCGAGCATTTCGTTTAAGTAAACCATGAGTTGATTCTGTTTCCCTTTGCCGCATGACGATCGGTGGATACATGCATGTGAAGCGTGTTTCTTGTTACCCTTTGCCGCATGACGATCAAATTTGGATACATACATGTGAATGTGTTATTTGTGTTATGAACAATCTGCGGGCGTGCAATCGAAGAACCGGGTACATCTGTGTGAACAATCCGAGATACATTCGAATTTGCAATCTTTGATGTTATGCGCCATTTGTTTGTGATCGGACCTCGTGCATCCGTATTATTTGTGTTTGCCAGTGTCTACCATTTTCAATTTGTGTCGCATAGCTGAAACGGTTATCATTATCTATGTAGCTGATGCGCCGCCCTGTAGGTTTCGTACTAAATGTCCGTCACGTAACCGAAGAAACGTCTCAAAACACCGAACAAGCGTCGAAAGTACGTAATGTTTACGTCGTATGAGAATCAAAACGGTCGTCCGAAAAAGCGACTAAATCCTACGTGACGGTACAAAAGAACGTCGTAATAGATTGAAAGGAACGCAGACGAGCTTACTAAAACGCCGGCTCGTAGCTCGTGTATTACTTCTGACGACACGTCTTTGCGAACAAACCGTCTGTAACATGGAACAGATCGCGAACGATCGTTTTAAACATGCTGTTGTAGTTAAGAACGAGTTACGGTCGACCGACCTACCTAAGCGGCCTCGAAAGTGGATTAAGTTTCGCAGGCGGTGAGTACAGAACGCGCCTGTGGACCGGGTGTAGTTACGCCGAGCGAGCTAAGCGCGCCCTCGTAGCTCAGAGGCGACACAAACACGTGTACCGCGGTGTCCGTGGTACGAAGATATCACGGCCGGGTGCTGCTCCACGGCTGTATTTGAGTAATAGCTTCGGCACCCTTATAGTGATCGGGTGTCCGTGAATGGATAACGCCAATTAGAGGCGCGCGATGTGTGCAAGCCGCCTGTCGCAGGCGTTAGTGCCACGTGACGCCTTCTTGTGTACGCGGTCGCACATTCAATCGGATACGGTCCGATTATCGCTTCGCGGCGTCACTACTTTTTGACGCGGTATGCGCTTGAGTACCGCGATGCCGCTGGTTCGTGAGGTTTCGAGGTCGCATCTTAGACAGGTATGCAGAGATACCGTACACCCGCCGCCGCAAAACCCGGAACCACGACGCACCCCACGGCGTGTGTGACAAGAGCTCACTGCCGACGTGGAAGTTTGAGACGCACGGAATCCCGTGCGTATTAAAGCCCGTTGCGCACGCCGCACGGACAGGTCCGTAAAGTCGACATTTAGAGACTTAATGGGGCGTCTGGCGCTGATCGATAGAAGCCCTCAACGCGCGATCGTAGAGGCCTTTTTTTACATAGTGATTTGTCCTTGAAATGCGATCCTCGTCATCGATCACCATGCGAGGCATACCGAAACGGGGAAGATGATTTCGTGGAACGACTTGCGTGCATGCTTGCCATCGTAGCTCGCATGGTAGTGCCTCTACCCACTTTGACACGTAGTCCACCGGCCACCCGGGATATACTCGCAATCATGGGACCTTTTGGAATGGCCCCATGTAGTCAATGCCCCACACATCAAATATTTCTATTTGAAGGTTGTAGTGTAGGGGCATTGCATCATGAGCTGTGATGTTTCCCTCGTCTTCTCGGCAGTTGTAGCATCTTTCGATGAACTCTTTCGTGTCGCCGTACACATCGCCGCCGAAGAATCCGCAGACCGCCAAATTTTTGGCTTGTGTGCAAAATACCCCGGATGTCCGGCGTAGGGAGATGCATGACATTTTTCGATGATCTGCATTCCTTCCTCCCCTCGGTACGCATCTTCTCAAAGCCGTCCGCGTCCACACACACCCCGTACAGATGAGGTCATCCCATAGGTGTCGCCTCGCTCTCCATTTGGAGCTTCCGCTTGTTCTCCCGAGGCGGTACATACCCCGCAACCATGTAATTCACAATGTTTGCGTACCATGGGTTGAAGTGCGACACCTTGAGTAGCATGTCGTCGCGTAGGTAGTCGTTGATTGGTAGTTCCCCGCATGTTAGTTACGCATACGCGACAAATGATCCACAACCGTATTTTCTACTCCTTTTTATCTTTTATTTCTATATCAAATTCTTGGAGTAGAAGAATCCGGCGGATCAAGCGAGGTTTTGCATCCTTTTTTGGTAAGAAGGTACTTAAGGGCAGCATGGTGCGTATATACGATTATTCTTGCGCCCACTAAGTAGGATCGAAACTTCTCGATAGCAAAGACTACTGCTAGGAGCTCTTTTTCTGTCGTGGCATAATTGAGCTGGGCTCCTGTCAGAGTTTTGCTAGCATATGCGATGGCATGCTGCTTTTTGTCCTTGGTTTGGCCTAAGACCGCACCAACAGCGTAGTCGCTAGCATCGCACATGATTTCAAATGGCAACGACCAATCCGGGGTTGGATGATCGGAGCCGAGATGAGTGCTTTCTTTAGGGTTTCGAAAGCGTGCAAGCACTCATCTGAGAAGTCAAAGGGCACGTCCTTGGCTAGCAGGGCCGTAAGGGGTCTAGCGATTTGTGAAAAATCTTTTATAAATCTTCTATAAAACCTGCGTGGCCTAGAAACCGGATACCTTTGACGTTCCTTTGGGGGTGGCAGCTTTTTGATAACGTCTATTTTAGCTTTGTCTACCTCTATCCCCTCTCGGACACGCGAGGTGCCCAAGAACGATGCCTTCTCGGACCATGAAGTGGCAATTTTCCCAGTTAAGTACCAGGTCCTTTTCTTGGCATCGCTGCAAGACCCGGTCTAGGTTCTTCAGACAGCTTTCAAAAGTCTTACCATAGACGGAGAAATCGTCCATGAAGACTTCCATGATTTCTTCGATCATGTCCGAGAAGATAGACATCATGCAATCGCTGAAAAGAAAGGGTGCATTACACAGCCCAAATGACATTCTACGGTATGCATAGGTTCCATATGGGCATGTGAATGTGGTCTTGCTCTGGTCATCAGGGTGGATCGAGATCTGGTGGTAGCCAGAATACCCGTCAAGGAAACAGAAGAAAGAGTGTTTCGCTAACCGCTCCAACACATTTCATCGATAAAGGGCAGCGGGAAGTGATCTTTCTTTGTTGCCTTGTTAAGTTTCCTATAATCAATACACATTCTCCACCCTGTGACTTGTCTTTGTGGAATGAGTTCGTTTTTAGCATTCTCAACGATTGTCATTCCTCCCTTTTTAAGGACCACATGGACTGGGCTAACCCAATCACTGTGTGGTACGGGATAGATAATCCCGGCGTGAAGAAGCTTGAGAACTTCCTTCTTCACGACTTCACGCATCGCATTATTGAGCCTGCGCTGGGGTTCGCATGATGGGGAGCTATCAGGGTCAATAGGAATGCGATGTGTGCATAGTGTTGGGCTTACCCCTTTCAGATCTTGAAGGGAATACCCAAAGACCGACCAGTGTTTCTCTAAGACGGCTATTAGCTGGGTAGTCTCCTGGTCACTAAGTTTATCACTTATGATGACCGGTGCTTGTGAATCGCCGTTTAGGAAGACATAGCGTAGGCACGGGGGTAGGGGTTTAAGCTCAACGGAGGCCGAGTTAGCTCTTCCTCTTTGGGAAGTTCTATGAGTTCCCGAGATCGCCCTCTTCTTCAATGAAGAATTGGGCGTCTTTTTCTAGGTCCTTTTACGGGTTCTCATATAGCATAACTCCCATGACCTCCTCGGGCGTGTCGTACTCAAGGAAGGGTTCTGTTACCGAGTTTTTAGCTCGAGTAACTGGGATAGAAAACTTTTTCTTCCCGAGTTTGACATCTAAATCCCGGATGTTGGTAGATCAAGAATCTTCTCCAAGGGATGCCCGATTAGGATGTCGAAGTCTTGGATATCAAAAACGTGAAAATCGAGAGACAACTTGACATCCTTGTGCGGAAGATTTGTTCATGTATAACTTCACGGCTTTCAATGGTGGATGCGTGGTGCTATGCACAAGGTCCGTGTTGTGGGGGTCCTAATAGCTTACTCGACAGGCTTGTGCAAAGGTTTCGGACATTATGTTTATCCCCACAGTAGGGTTATACATGACCTCCACCAAACTCCCTGATATCTGCAATGGATTGGTGTAGAGGGGCCACTTATCGAATTTCTTCGAAAGAGGGTCCTTCCTCTCACAACCATTACATTGCTCATTATAGTCGTTAGCTCCTTAATAGACTCACGGAGGAAAGTTTTATCCGGGGGCTATTCAGGCTAGGCTGGGGACAGTGGTTTCTTCCATTGTTCGTACTTCGAGGTGTCACCGAATTGATCGGTAAGGTCAACCTCGAAGAACGGGGAGATCCGTGCGTGAGGTCTCCTTGAGTTCTGGTTCAGGCGAGGGTCTCTCTATAGGTTTAACGAGGTTCGGCTTTCACCGAAGAGACTTCCTCTAGTTTTCGCTTGGGTTCTACTCGGATGGGTTCTAGCGGAGGAGTATTCTCAAGAATACGGTTTAGGAGAGCTTCTCCTTCCTTTGTGGTTTTATGTGAAAACGACCTCCGGCAGCTAAATCAAGCGGCAGGCGATCGCCTGTCCAATCCTAGCCGAAATGCTGTAATAGCACGTGGTTTGGTATGGGCATGTGCAGGCCGGATCGTGTGGCGTGGTAAACCCGGTCGTGCTGCACCTAAGGTTTCACCCTCTATTTGTCGGAAGTTGAGTATCTCTTGTCGCGGGGCCGCGATTACGGATATAGGGTAGAACGCTACGTAATGCATTGCGCAGATTCTTCCCATTCTCCGTTTACCAACCCCTACGTTATGAGCATACCATTGAGTCGCCCTCTCGGTGAGAGAGAACGGAAACAACTTCCACCTTAGCGTGTCGTGTGTCATGCACGCAATTGTCGGGCAGCCACGAGCTGCTCAAACTCCCGTAAATGATGATAGGGGTTTTCATATTCCGAGCCCGAAAAGGCTCGGGCCTGAACCATGGCTATAAAGCCGTGGCGGAGCTCATATTCGAAGGCTGTGATTGGCTTCGCAGATTGGCATGGTTCTACGAGCTCGCCCTTAGGAGCGGACAGGATTTGTAGGGTAGGTTGCTCCATGGGTACTTGGGAACTCTTTTTGGTATTTTTGTTTAAAGGATACTACGGTCACGTAGGTCGACTAGGCTCAATATATAACTACGACAACCGTCCCCGACAACGGCGCCCGAAATGCTTGTTGGTGTTTCTTACATACGAGAGAAATCCGCAAGCGCGCGGAAATACCGTTGTAGCACTTCACCCTGGTAGCGGTATCGTATTTTACACAAGGGCGGTCGCTAGCAGCCTTGGCTTTTCGGGTCTATGTCAACCTAAGGCAAGGGTTTGTTTTCTATGATTAGCGAGGTATCTATAGGCTAAGTTTTCCGGGCGGTGATTCCTAAAGTACATTTGTCTACTCACTTCGGGCACGGCCCACGCTCAAAGAACACGGTGTCCGGCAATTAGCACCTTTGCGCCGCACCGAACGTGGGGGATTTCAAGGGACGGACAAGGCTTGTCATGACCAAGCCGCCTACCCCCTCAACCGTGGGATGCGCCACAAAAGGTAGGTGAACGCTAGTCCAAACACCACGTTTGCACTATTGGTCACGGTTCTTGATGTTGGCCAAGGTTCCCTGGTCAAAGAGTTCCTCCACCAAGAACTAATGCTCAAGACGATCTACCAATCGCGTAAGTCTACAACAGCTAAGAAATATACGAAGGAAATTAAGTAGCTGCAAGATAATCACAAGTCTCCTTACCAAAGTGTAAGTAGCTTGCAGAGGTACAAACCGGGCGGGTACCGACAAGTCCGTCACTCCGTCCTCCTAGGAACCGCGGAACACCGAGGGGCGAACCGGCAACTCCGGGTAGAAAGAACCAAGCTTCTTTCTAGCCTTTCCCTCTCTCACTCTCTAGAATTAGGAGATAGAATAGAAGAAGTAGAAGAAGAAGAAGATCTAATTCTACTCTCTTGCACAAGTGGACTGGTTTCTCCTTTGAATTGTTATTGATTGTTTGAGAGAGAGAGAGGGGGGCCTATTTATACACAAGGGGAGGGGCCTAAGTGCTAAAATCACCCAAACCGTCCTAGGAAAACCTTCCATGTATGCCAAACCGACCATCCAACGTCGGTTTTCGTCGGTTTTGGAAGGTAACAAACCGCCTCCCCGAAGCTGGGCCCGAACCGCCTCGGCCGGGTGTGCGGCCACACCGGGTGGTGTAGCGCGCCACCCGCCGAGTGGTCGGCTGGCTCGGGCTGCCGATAGGTTGGGCTCCCTTGTTCGAAAAGTTGTAGAGTGGTCTTGGCCCGGCCCGATTTCGACGTTTTGTCCCGATTCTTGGTTGGGCTTGCCATTTGCTCCTTTGGGCCTTTTTCTATTTATTGATTTTATTTCTTTTTCTTTGTATTTTTGGGGCCCAAAGTGATCATCCTTGAGTTTGTACCGCAAGTCCAAATAAACACCAAAACTTTGGAATATGTTAGTTGAAAATCTTATTTCTAGGTTGTTTTGGTGTTGTGTTGACGGTATTTAATTTGTCGTTGGTTACCATCAACAGCCGCCAAAGCTAAAGTAGCCAATCAGGCTCATCTTCCTAGGTCGGTTTGTAACCGACCTTGAGGTTGTATCTACACTGTTATTAAAGGTCGGTTTGATCCAATGGTCATCATTCATCGCCAAGGCCTATATAAGAAGACCCCCTGGCCCCAGGACTAAACCCTAATTCATTCTAACTCATTCTATTCATTATTCTCTGAGTTGTAGAGGAGTCCCAATGTAAGGATTACCTCTCTCAGGGATTAGTGAATTAGAAGTAGATTAGAAGTAGATTAGATCTAACTTAGATCTAATCAATAGTAAAGGATCGGAGAGTGGAGCTATGCTCCTGTTCTGGAGATGTCTACAAAGTTTGGTATGTCTTATATCCTTTCTTTGTAAGACTTATGATTCACAAATTTATCTTCTCTATTTACTTTCATGTTTTACATATATGGTTAAGTATAGTTGTTATGCTATTGCATGGGATCTCCGCTCGTATTGAGGGCTCTAGTTATTCATGGTAGCTAGAGTAGTAATCGATAGTATATACATGGTGTCTAGGCTATTGATTACCTGAGATTGCACCCAACCCCACGGATAGTTTGTGGTAGCCCCAGGTGGTGATAGCCCTGATGGCCGACGTATTCCACCACGTTCGGGTTGGTGTTTGTAGGACTGTAGTCGGAGCTTCCTAGCCCCCTTCTCATCTCTTTCTGTGGCTAGTGTTCTGATGTCCCGAAGTGTTATGGTGTGATTGCTATTATAGAACCTAAGTAATAGAGAAGTACCCAGGAACCTTGATCTCTCCCTTTGATCTCTTGATTAGTTATTCTTTGATATCTTAGGTAGGTTATTTTTTTATGCTTTGATATTTACTTATCCTTTATCAATTACCCCCTCACTATAGTCTATTGGTTTGCTAAGTTAGTGGATACATGATTGTGACTTATTAGAATTCTTTAACCAAAGCTTCCCCTGTGGATACGATACTCTAGAATACTCATCCTAGGGAAAAGCTAAAATGGTAGGTGTTCTCGTGGCGCTGCGTAATCCTTCATATTCTTTTAGCACTTAACAAATGCCAACAAGCTTTTTGGCGTCGATTTCTTAGGGAAGCAATTGGCCTAAAGATTCTAATGATGATCATGATGTCTGCTAATTTAGTGTATCACTTGCTTTAGTAGGATTACCCTTGTTCGTTGAGTTGTGGAATAGACGGGACAAAAGATGTCATTGCGACCTTCCGACAAAATTCCACAAGAAAAAAAAAAAAGATTGAAGAACCCAAGGTACCTGATCATTCAAGATTCATCAACATTGGAACCCTGCCATCTCAAAGGTATGCATTTAAATATATATTATTCTAACCATGTATAGATTGAAGAAGAAGTCGAAGTCGGGGAAGAATTCAATGCACACATCTCAAGTGACGTACATTGAAGTGCACATTGTGGTAAGCATGATCAATAAAGGTGAGAAAGTCTTGCTCATGGACTATAAATTGATTGAGTAGTTATCATTTAATTTCTTGCATTGCATTGCATGTTTACTTGATCAATTCATGCATTCACTCCGCTTAGTTTATGTTTTCTCATAGTAGATCCATTGCATGTTTAGTTCCTTGCCTCCATCCATGTTTGCATCTAAAAAAAAAAAAAAAACAAATCCTCACCATGATCATGTTCTTTCATCTCTAATTGAGTAAATCTCTATAGTGCTTTCATGCTGCTCCCATGCCGCTATAGTTTGCTTTAGTTTGGAAGTATTAGCTATACTTCTAAAGGCTAAATTAGGCGTGGTGCTTAGGTTAAAATGTCTTCCTTAATTAAATTAGACATGGAGCCTAGTTTGGTTATTGAACTAAAATTTGCTTGCGTAGACATTGGTTATTGTGTTGGACTAACCCTCGTAGAAAACTCTCAAAACCAATTCGGGTAAGTCAAGAGATGAACTTAGATCAAAGATGAAGCAAGGCATTTGATGAACTCCAACCTTGTGCAAAAGACATGGCTCATTCATGGAAGAATTGTAAGTATCAAATATCATTCACTGTCTTTTTGCAACAAGTTACCTTTGCCTTGATCCACATACTAGAGTGCAGCCACAAACAAAATGTGTAAATAAAATCTGTGCTATAAGTTAATTAAAGAACCATCTTTTCACTAGCATAGATGAGATCATACAAGTTTTGGACATAACCCTTATTTCAACCCTGTTGTATTCCTTCGGGTATGTGTCCACTAATATTTTGCGAGAAAAAGAGTCTATGCTATGTCCATTCGATGAAGAAGAGTGCCATACAACACGATCACGAAAAGTAATCACTCAATAGAAGTGGATGGACAAAGCAACAGCCATAAGAACATCAAAGACAGGTAAGTAAATATAAATCTCATATTTGTATACAACTTTTGTCTTATGTTATATAAAAAAATATATAATAATAATATATGAGCACATAAAGGCTTATGCTAAAAGAACACAACAACATGTTCCTAGGGGAAGTTCCCTTCGGGTATTCTTGGTCACTAACCTTGTAGGGACAAAGGATGAATAATGTCTAAGGACATGATGATTGCAATACACAACTAGGGATGGTTCAGCATTCACACTTAAAGTGACGAGTGACAGGAAGGCTCAAGCATGGGGGAGGAAGGTCGACTCCTCTAAAGATCATCCGACATTACTCTTCCTCTACTCAAGCTCCCATCATTTTGACATGCTGGTTTGCAATCTCTCTACTCACTATTACTTTGTCTCTCTAAGTTTGAATAGTTAATAAATGTTATACATCAAAATCAAACTTACGTTATAATAAAATTTCCCACTAGAGAAAAAGTAATAATGAGCAATTGTTAATTAAAATTTCCAAACAATCTTTTTTTGTAACATAGATGCAACCTTTAGCCCCATGATAATCTTGCCCTTGTTTGAAATTACTTGTATATTCCTTCAAGTATGTGTTGTCAACTAAAATTGCAGGACTAAAACAATCGAGAGGAGCTAAAAGGTCCTAGCATAATTTAAAGAACAAGAAAGAAAACACGATGCAATAAAGGAGACAAGTGAGGAACAAGTTACACAAAAAGGCCAAATAAAGAAAGCTTCAAGCGAGATGGAAAGGTCCACCACGAGGTGTTACGGTGTCGGCATGCTCCAACAATTAAGGTAACATCTTGAGGTAAGTTGTCAATAAATAAGCTTTCCCTCAACTAGCCAAACATGTTAGAGCAACACTTTTGCTTGATCCGTTTTCGTTAGCTCAACATGTTTTGTTTCGTTAAGTTGTTCTTACCACCACTCTCTTGATCTCATAATCCTAATCTTGTAAGTTTAAAGTTACTTACCTTGTTTTGGAAGAATCATAATCATGCTTTTGATGTTTAGATAAGAAAACCCTTCCAAGAGTCAACGAGCTTGATTCAATTTGCCAATATTTTAATCATAAACAGTCATGCTCAATCTTCGATCTTGTCACCCAAGTTACGTTTAAGTAAAGCATATAACAAGTCAACTCTATCTTGTTTGCTGTGCCTATAGTTAGAGAAGAATGAATGAAGTTTTGGTTCTATTGGTGTTTTCCCACCAACAGAGCCTATGCACTTGATCTCTAACATGACTTTGCAAGCAGGACACACTTTGAGCAAAATGGTGGAGAAGCCTACCAAGTATCTCCAAAATTCAACAAGTGAATGTCCTACAAGCATGCACACTAAACAAGAAGCCGCTTACGCTTCACTCCAACTCATAAGACCAGCTAAGAACATGGTGACGTCGTCCTTCACCATCTCAAGGAGCATAACTGTTAGGATCGGATAATACACTCAAGGAAACGACAAGGTAAGAAGTCCTGTTCAGAGGACTTAAAACACTAAATCCTCGCCCGAAAAGGTAAGATCGGTAGTTATCTATATGCATAGCATATTTACTTCCTCGCATTGCATAATTATTTTCCTTTAGCATATTTACAATATAGCACTAGCCTTGCATTTGAAAAAAAAAAATAATGTTTGTTTGTTGCATATACTTTGAAAAACTCTAAGCCCCATGTGAGTAATTTTGTGGTGTGTAACAACCCACAAGGATATTTATTGTGGTGGCATAAAAATAAAATAAATATGCATCATCATTCTTATTTCCATAGAAAATCCAAAAATATTATTGATGTTGAACTACGGTCTTAATGGAATTATCATAATCCTTGGCAACAAGAAGCTAAGTGGCTAAAACCACTAACGCTTAACTAGTTGCACTAGCTTTGTTGTTTATTTGAGTTCAACAGGATTCAAGGAAGAGAGACATGATAGGATGACACCATCGTCCTTGTCTACCTCTACTTCCACATCATCATCAAAGACTATGTCAACATCCGGTTTGGGGAAGGGCAACCCCATGTATCCGAGATAAGTATCCTTCTATCTTATTTAATATTAGCTAGATTTGTTTGCTTTAGAAAGATATAAAAAATGCATAACTAAGGAAACCAAATAAAAAGAGTCTATATAGTCTTTATTAGAGTGTGAGAATAAAATAAATTCGAAGATAATCTCTAGCCTTGGAGATGATGAATAGTTGCTCCGTCGTAATTCCTTTCAAGTACGCACCTTTCAAGCTTAATTTCTCTCAAGCTTTTAAATGCAACTGCTTTGACTTGAGATTTGCTCAACCTAAAACTTGTGGGTAGCAAATGCTTGCTCTCGAAGTCTAGGTGATTGACGGATATGATATATGAGAGTCCGAGCTACTATTTATCTTACTCCTAGTGATACTAGATTTCGGAGATTTATCTTTTGAAAATTAAAGTGCACATGATAAGTTCTTGTGTGACAGATTGTTGAACCTCCTACCACAGCCATATATACATGCTCCATAGTTAGGAAAACCCTTCGACATATATATGGACTGCATGCTTTGCATTGAGTTTGTTCAATCTTTGTTGACCCTTAGAAACTTGTCATGCGATCATGCACACTCCACTCCACCACACTCTATTCCACTCCACTCTACCCCACTTGTATTTATGCTACTTCTTCCCCTGGAAGTACGCATCCACAAAGCATCCACCAAATATCCACCAAAAATTTTCTACTCCTATTAGGGGAGAGAACAACCAAAAATATTTCCTATACCCATCCACTAACACATTTCCAGCTAATGTTTTCTGAAGCTCCATAACATTTGTCTATCTCTCAAAATTTATTTCAAAAGAGATTTGAGTTGTAGATTAAAAAAAAAGAGAAGAAGAAAGGGGAGATGAAAAATGGACAAGTGTCCTACGGGCAAGTAGAGCCTACCTCCCTAAGAAAAAGAAAGAATAAAGGAGAGTTAAAAAATGGACAAGTGTCCGCAATAAAACAATGGGTACTTAGATGCCCGCCTCTCCATAAAAAGAAAAATAAAGAAAGAGATACAACCCAAGTTCTCATAAAGTCTTCAGATTTCAAGAGAGAGATGATTCCTCAAGGAGCAAAAGTAGAATTAAGCTTTCCCCTCATTCATTCCATACACCTTACCATATTCCCTACCATATCCACTATATTCTTTCCATCATACACATGCACCACTTGATCAGTGTGACTTGTGACTTTGGATCCATTGCTTGAACTTACAATAAATGCTTAGTAAGTAAATTTAGTTTCTCCTACCTATGAGCTCCAGATATAAGCCTTAGATATAGGGTGAGAGAGAAGAAGGCATAGTGTCCTACTTGCCTTATTCCAAAAAAATACCACATATTATGAGTAAAAAGGGCAACACAACATTATTGCCTAAGTGGGGATCCACAAATACCACAAATGAGAGACTTGAGAGAGTCATATAAAGGAACTTTGAGTTTTATTTTGAAAACTTGCAAAAACTCCAGAATGAAGGTTGAACAAAGAGTTTGAGACATAGTGCTAAACTTGATTGTTCTATCTTTCAAATGCCCAAGATCCTAAGAAAAGGCTATAAGCTTCATGGTTAAAGGTAATATGGGTAAGTTGAAGGTTGAAAAAGTTTTTTCTAATATAGAGGAGAAATTTTGTTTGAGAGCATGTGTACTTTTGAGGTGTGAAAGCGTTGTAGCAACTCCCGATCCATTGCCAAGTTTGGCTTTGCTAGGGACTAGCAAAGGGTAAGCTTGGGGAACTTGTTGACACCTGTTATAGCATAATATTACTAGTCAACTAAACATGGATAAGGGTTTAAAATAAATATCAACATAGACTAGGGGTCTAACTAACATAATTCCACGAGTTTTGGTGATTTATATCTTTTCGGGGACTTAACAACTAAATACAGAGAAGAATAGAGAAAGTTCGAATATATCTCACATACGATGACAAGACTTAACCGTGAAGTAACTTCGACCCAAAATGTGGACTAAAACACTCTAGAAGGTACCAGAAGACACCAGAAGAAAGATGACATGGTTTGGCAAATGAGGGGCCCTGGGCGGCCGTTTAAATCTGCTTGGCGGCCGCCAGCTCTGAGAGCCAATCAGGCTCATCTTCCTAGGTCGGTTTGTAACCGATCTTGAGGTTGTATCTACACAGTTATTGAAGGTCGGTTTGATCCAATGGTCATCATTCATCGCCAAGGCCTATATAAGAAGACCCCCTGGCCCCAGGGCTAAACCCTAATTCATTCTAACTCATTCTATTCATTATTCTCTGAGTTGTAGAGGAGTCCCAATGTAAGGATTACCTCTCTCAGGGATTAGTGAATTAGAAGTAGATTAGAAGTAGATTAGATCTAACTTAGATCTAATCAAGAGTAAAGGAGAGTGGAGCTATGCTCCTGTTCTGGAGATGTCTACAGAGTTTGGTATGTCTTATATCCTTTCTTTGTAAGACTTATGATTCACAAATTTATCTTCTCTATTTACTTTCATGTTTTACATATATGGTTAAGTATAGTTGTTATGTTGTTGCATGGGATCTCCGCTCGTATTGAGGGCTCTAGTTATTCATGGTAGCTAGAGTAGTTATCGATAGTATATACATGGTGTCTAGGCTATTGATTACCTGAGATTGCACCCAACCCCACGGATAGTTTGTGGTAGCCCAGGTGGTGACAGCCACGATGGCCGGCGTATTCCACCACGTTCGGGTTGGTGTTTGTAGGGACTGTAGTCGGAGCTTCCTAGCCCCCTTCTGTGGCTAGTGTTCTGATGTCCCGAAGTGTTATGGTGTGATTGCTATTATAGAACCTAAGTAATAGAGAAGTACCCATGAACCTTGATCTCTCTCTTTGATCTCTTGATTAGTTATTCTTTGATATCTTAGGTAGGTTATTATTTTATGCTTTGATATTTACTTGTCCTTTATCAATTACCCCCTCACTATAGTTTAGTGGTTTGCTAAGTTAGTGTTTACATGATTGTGACTTATTAGAATTCTTTAGCCAAAGCTTCCCTATGGATACGATACTCTAGAATACTCATCCTAGGGAAAAGCTACATTGGTAGGTGTTCTATGCGCTTGCAGAATCCTTCATATTCTTTTAGCACTTAACAAATGCCAACAATGACAATGTGGATCAGGAGCCCGTAGAGAACCTTACTCAAGAGGAAGAGGTGCAACCGGGTGTTGTTAGAGAAGATGATAGGACAGTGATGGTCAGTGGCTTGAATGATGAGTTCGATGAGGAGGAGTTTGGTGATATGGAGGACATGTTCATAGGATCGGGGGATGATCGAGAGGACGAAGATGAGCTCACTTCCGGTGAAACTAGTTCTGAAGATCTTTTAGAGGACGAGTATAGGTCGGAGCCTACTACCGATGATGAAAGTGATTTGTGTGGGGCATCCAGTTGATGGGTCATTTAGAATAGAGTACAATGACGCAGAGCTAAGTCAGTTGAAGGAGGTCCATGTGGAGGTACCATCGGTACCGAACTTTATGGACATAAGTATGATTGATGAAGCGGTGTGTGATAGTGGTTTGTCGTTGTTGGATGATGAGGGGACAGAGAGCAAGGAGATGGAGATTAAGAAGGGGATGGTCTTCGAAACATTGGAGCATCTCAAGTTCTTTCTTCCGGACTACGCCGTTAGGTATCATATGCCCTATAAAGTTGACCACTACGACCAGAACCGGAGGTACACGGTGGTTTGCAAAAACTCCTGTGGTTGGGGAGTTTGGGCGAGGAAGCTGACAAACAAGACATGGAGGATTCGAAATGTGAAGCAACCTCACACGTGTCGGTATTCTAAGCCTACGGGGTCCACGTGTAACACCCCGAATTTTGGCCATTTTTAAAATTCGCTAAAAATTTGAACTTTTCGAAAATCTCGATTTAATTTGTCGCCTTAATAATATTTTATAGCTTAATTCGAAAACTTTGAGGACTAGAATAATAAATTCTATCTCCTTGAATTTTTTAATACATAAAATATTATATTTCATTTTCTTAGACCCAAAAGGAGTGGACAAATATTTGGGAAATAATACAAGAGGAAAGAAATAAAGGAGGAAGAAAATTAGAAAAGGAAGGAAAGAAAGAAAGAATAAAAGAAAGAAAGAGTGAGCAGCCGTGTTGGCCCAGCCCTCTCTCCTTCTCTCTTTTCTTTCCCACGAAGCGGGCCGGCCCGGATAACCATCGCCCGGCCCATCTCTTTCCCTTCCCTCTGTTTCACACCGCGTGGGGCACGATTGTCGGCCGTCCCTCCCCACGAAGGCGACCGCGGCATAGTCCCGTCGGGACCGCTGCCCCCCTCGCCGTACCAAGTCACGAGGCGACATTGACGGGCCTCTGATCGAGCACGGGCACCATGAGAGCAGACGATTGCTAGCGGCCGGCGACACCGCACCGAGGCGCCGCAAAGACCGGCGGCGACCGCCGCCTGGCGAGCCAAGCGAAGCTTGCGGGCGAGCTCCGCCATGACACCGCGCGGCGCGGCGAGACCAGGGCATGGGACCACACGCGCGTGCGGCTGCTTGCACGGAGTGGGCGTCGAGGACCGGCTGTCGCAAAGCGGCGACCCGCCGGCTTTGTTGGCCGCCGCCGCGATGTGACCGCGACCGGCCAGCCTAGCTCGTCGGAGTTGTACCTTGACACGACCACACACGGCCGGCTAAGCGCACCGGGCGGTACTGCATTTAACACGGACATGACCACACGATGGGTGGGCGGCAAAGGGCCACGCGCGCGTTGCAGTTCTGCGGAAAATATCGAGGAAGGCCGCCGGGCACGCCCACCGCGGCGGCTATAAATAGCCCCGCCGGGTGCTCCACTCGACCTCGCCGGGCACCACGAGCTCTGCTGAGCTCTAGAACACAAGGTGCTCGCGCCCACTCCTCCTAATTCCCCTCCATCGCGCTCCGTTTGAATTTTCCCCAAATCGGGAAGTCCGCCACCGCCGGCTGGGGTTTACGACGCCAAGGTCGTTCGGTCGCCGTGGGTCGCAATTGGTGCACCGGTATGATCGCCCAAACCTTCCTCTTTTCGATTGCATCGATGATCTTGCCCTATTGTCTTTGTGTAGCCTCGCCTCCGGATCCCCCGCCGCCGGCGACCGCCATGAACGCCGCCGCCGTGGGGCTACTCCTCCACCGCCACCCCGGGTCACGCCATCAGGTTTGGGAAGGGATAGAGGCCTACGCCCCTCGCGGCGAGCTACGGGTCGAGAACGGCCGATTCGGCCAAGTCCGCGAGGGCGCCGCCGCCAAGACGGAGCCACAGACGGAGGCCGGCAAGGCCGCCATCCGCCACCGTGACGCCGTCGGGCGCGGCCAATGAGGCGCCAAAGACGTGGCCTCCCCCGCCCTTTGCCGTTCCCGGCCCGTCAACACCACGTGAGCTGTACTGGGACCCACCGGTCAGTCACACACGGGTGGAACACGATGCGTGTACACGGGATGTAAAATGCTATGTACACACGAGTATTGTACACGGAATGTTATAAATCTATTTTCGGAGTGTCGAGAAAAATTCAGAAAAATATGTAAATAAACTATTTTATGTGGAGATAATTGTCATGATTTTTATTATATTTTTCTTTAATAAAATATTGACATAAAAATCCCACGAGGTTTATTATCCGGAATTAAACTTTAGGAAAATCATAATTTCCGATCCGTAACTCCGATTTAGGTCAAACCACTTACAATATTTTTCTAAAATCATTCTCTATCCGTTTATCATGATTTCGCTCATTATCACATGGTGCCTTTTATCGCTATTCATTCGCCCTAATATTTATTCGATAATCTCGCCGAACGTGGAAGTAGCCAACGAGGACCTTTATCAGAGAATTGCAACCATGATTACATCGCGGAGCCCTGACGACATAAACAACCAAGGCAAGTCCTTACCCCCTCCCCCTTAATAATGTTGACCAAATTAATCAACCTACTTTTTCTAAGATGATGAACATGGTTTATCTTGCTATGTGAATGATATGATGCATGATGCTATAATATGACTAAGTGAGACCAATATAACCTAATTAATAATGTGAACCATCCAACAAAAGGTGAGTGGTGATAGTCTACATGGAGGTAGACTAGTCACAATCGGAGATGAATCCCGCGGAGAGATGCTCGCCTCCCTAAGGACCGGTTCATAGACCATCTACCTAGTGAGATATCACGTACAACCACGCGTCGGGATGGGGCGACTTGATCTCACACCCCATTAGGTCAAGGTATATTGTATGCCTAGGTGGCCGGTGGTAGGCAGAAGGGCTATCGGGAGCGGACATGGGGAGAGTGGCCCCATGGTCCGGTTGGCGTGGATGCTAAGTGATCCTCCACGTAAAACTTTTGGCGCAATGTTATCGTATACGAATTAATAAGTTGATGAATACTGAGTGATCTTCCGAAATGCTAAGTGCTAATGGGATGTTGAGTGACCTTCCTATTCCCAACCCCCGAGAAACCTTTGGTAGAAGATATACCAAAACCTAGGAGGCATCCGAGCGGGTACGAGGTCTCGTTGGATCTTTTCTGACCACCGATCATGGAAGGAGCTGATCCATCGTGTGGGGAAATTGTACAACCTCTGCAGAGTTTTATTTAAATCTATTCGAATAGCCACGTCCTTGGAATGGGCAAATGCTAGGCCGGATCATCTATGATTAGACTTTCATACTAATGTTGACTAACCGTTTGTGCTTGTTGTTGATGATAATCTTATCTAAGCTAACCGGGAACTAGCGAGAGTAGTTTTAGAGTCTCTGCTAGGGCCCAAACCCCTAATAATCACCACCCCCCAGGTGTGGACTTGCTGAGTACTTTTGTACTCACCCGTTGTTAATTTTTGAGTTAGGCTCGAGATGGGGACTTCGGCCACGATGACCACGATAAGGCAATGCGCGGGATGATTAGACGTTTACGCCTTTGGAGTTGCTAGGACCGGGATGTTGACACTAGGGTTTCGACTACGCTCAAGTTGCTTGTGGGTGTGACATGATAGGAGCCATTATATATTTGTAGCGGACTACGATAAATAAATAATTAGCCACAAAGCATGGCTTAGGTTTATCCACGGTTGTGTAACCTCTAAGACAAAGTGACCCTCGAGTCACTTATGTAAGACCTTATCTATCCTATCAATAAAAGCTTCGGCACCTTTTATAAATAAATCTGTGTCCACTCTTGTCTTCTAAAAATGTATTAGCGCTTGATCCCGCACTAATACGTATAATTAACGACCCATTAAAAGTGGGGTGTGACAAAGACGCCCAAACCACGGCCCGTTACCCACGGTGACAAGCGGTGACGACAGAGGTGGTGGGAATGGACTTTCCCCACCATGGTCCTCCGGATGGTGCACTAACAGGGACAAGTCCATTTAACCTAGCAAAATTAACAACAACAACTATTACACATAAGTTCGGATGTGTGTTCAAAACAAAAGTGCAAAAGAAATAACACACCATGGATGAGAAACATCTAAGGGTTATTATTAACAATTAAACCCATCTATTTTTTTACATAACTTCTATCTCCATACATTGACAAAGATACCTATTTTTAACGAAGCCAAATAAATCACTAAAACAAGAACAAAAATTAACATATGCAATCCTACAAAATCATCTCCATACATGGTTAAACATCATAAGCAAAACCATAATACATGAACAAATATTCAAACACTAAGCAATTCTTCATAAACCCTAAGCAAACCCTAATACATGAACAAATATTCAATACACATTGAATCCATCAAAGTCGTCTAACAAACATGTAAGTAAAATGTCATTAAAATGATGTGACTTAGGGTTTAGGTTTTGAGTGCACAATTCCACCAAATAAAGAGAAGATTAACAAGCAACATGACACACAAATGAATAAAGATGAGGAGCAACACAAGAAAAATTAATAAATAGCAAACTAAAAAGGCAATGGAAACCATTTGGAGGATGAGAGAAAGAGAAGAGAAGCTTCCGAAATTGCACCTTCATTGTGGTCCTCGGGCAAAAAAGTGGGAGAGTGGGAGAAGAGAGGGACAAAAAGAAACTAGTGAAAGCATTTATATCAGCTCGTCGTGTCGTCGCATCCGGCATGACAAGGCGGCCCACGCGCTTTCGTGTCGGCCCAAACCACAACCCTAACGGGCCCCTCGCGCCATCGCATCAAGTCAACCAAGGCCGCGGCGTGGAGGGGCGGTGGCGCGACAAAGTGGAATGTCGCGCCACGGGGGTGGCGCAACCAAAAGGATACCCCATACAATTATTTTGAAAACATGGACAGATTTGAATTTTCTTTTTAAAAAGGTCAACTTTTTTAAAAAAATCCAAGATACAAGCCCTAGGGACAAAAAAAATGAACCTAAATACAACAAAAATGACCGAATGATTAAGCCGGGGGGGGTGCGGTGTGGTCTCAGCCAAGCTTCTTCGTCCTTGGTAGTGGCCAAGTTCTAGAACCGTCCTTGTTTTTTCCAACGAAATTTAAAAAAAAAAAACCGACAACTCTTTGTCTTGGAGCACTCTCGATTTCTTTCTTTTTGGATCTCCATCTCCCATACCATTAGAATGAGGGTTGCTCAAAACGCAATTGTGTCGGGCTTGCACCGTAGAATTCTGAAATCCATGGCTCCTCCGCAAGTGGACACATAGTGTTTGTATCTTTTGTAGAAAGCCCCTCTACCTTTTTGGAAAGGAACCCACCATCTAGTTCATAAGTCTACAAATGTAATCCACGTTTTAGTATTTTTTTGGCATAAGACCATAATATGAGTTTTATTCTTATGCAAAGAAGAGAAGATATGAAGATTTTCTCCTTTTTTCTCGCATAAAACCACACTTTGGATATTTTCCAGAGAGCCACCTCCACCCTAAACCCTAATCCACCCTAACTCATTCCTCATTCCACTCTCTCCTTTTTCTCTCTCTTTTTTGCTCAGTCGCCCTATGAACGCCCACTCACCCAGTGAGTGGCCAACGTCGGTATCAATGGTATCAGATCCTGCATCGACGACCCTAAACCAAACTACTATTTCATTTTCCTCTCCATACCACTGCCCCCCTCACGCGTCTCCTGGCGCCGTTTTCTCTCGACCAGATCACCAAAGATCGGTGGTGCGTAAATTGAGTGGAGCTCTCTAGCCTCCGCGGTGTGGATGGAGGAGCTCACCGCCTTGGTTCGCAATAGTGGTGGGTGTATTGGTACATGAAGTACCTAACGGGCAGGGGTGGAGCTACGTAGAAGATGGTGGGTGCATTTTGCACCCACAAAATTTTGAAAAAAACAGTGATAACACCAAGTTTTCACCATATATGCACCAATATATTACAAACTCTTGCACCCACAAAGACAAATGCACCCCCCCCCCCTCAATTTTGCTGTAGCTCCGCCACGCCGACGGCCATTATCTTCCCCGCCTCAACCTCGGGGGACCTTATCCACAACGTGATGGCATCCATCCCTAGTGCAGCAACCTCGACTCTAAAACAAAATAAAGATTAAAATCAATTAGAATGTAAATACTGGTTTCCACCTGCTCGTGCAAGAGATAATCAATCGACAAGCACCATAAGAAAGTGAGCCATGGTAAGTTGCTCCATGAGCAACCAAACAAAGCCGTTCCATATATGACTATATATGGTGTTTAAAATTAACAATCTTTCTCCTTTAGTTTTCTTACTAAAATGCCATAAAGAAGTTGGTAGAATTGTACTATAGCAGGATTAGAAATGCCATAAATAAGTGTGTGTGTTCGGGCACGTATGCGAGCATCAACAAAGAGCCAAAGCGGTACTCCATTTATTTACAAACCACTCCGACGTCGGCAGACCCATAGAAAAAATGCTTGACGAATTGAAAATCTTTCTTGCGAGAGACTAAGTTCCTTGACTTGAGTTTCAAAAAGGTGTTGCTTGACTTGGGGTCAACTCAATTATTAGGCCACTGCAGTGCACAAATTGGACAGACGCATTGCACGGACTGTCGCGTGCACATGCAATCGTCACTGCAATCGTCCAAGCTCCACAAAGTAGAAAGCGATCGATCTGGGTTCACCTTCCTCGTTCCTTCGCCAGTGCACCCATCTTCATCAAAAGCTAAAGAGCCAAAGCAGAGAGAGACCAGTAGTGGTTGACTGACTTGTGTGAGCTCTATACCCTTCTTTTTCCAAAATTTGTCAATATGGTACCTTTCAAAAGCTTGAATCACATAAATTCCATGAATCTCGACCTTACTTGTAGAGTTTTCTTTTTTCTAAATCATAACATAAAGATAGATACTAGCATACGTGCCCGAACACTCACACTCATGAGAGAAGTGTCAGCAATGGCACGAGAGAGAGCTACCTGCCAGGGATTTTATAATTCATGTTAAAAATTATAGTACCATGAATAATTGGCTCCCAATCTTTAAAAATAGATTTTGCTCCCCCTTTAGGGCTCCTTCGGATTGGAGGAGAAACATAGGAATTTTGAAGGATACAAATCTTATAGGAAAGAATCCTATGATGCCCTTTGGATCAAAGGAATATTTCCTACAAAATCCTATAAAATTTCTATGGAATGGCTCAATCCATAGGAATTTTAGAGGAAACCTAACATGAGGTCCAACCTCTTGGAAACTTTCCTCTGTGTCTATTTATCTCTTCTAAATCCTATGCCAAAGGTCATTTCATGCAACTTTCCTTTGTTTTAAATTCCATAGGATTGGAGAAGCATGCCATCTCAATTCCTATATTTTTCCTTTTCCTATCCTTTACCTATCATGCAACCCAAAAGGGGGCCTTAAAATTTTAGGACTTTGTAGTTTTTCTAAATAAAAAACCAAAATGTTTTGTAATTTGGAACGGAATCTCTATAAATGGGCGCAGTGCTTATCAGGCAGCAGAGAGTGCCAGAGTGTGAGATAGGAAGTCCACTTGACAAATGGATGCTGCTCATGTCGTCGACATCGCTTCCCTGGCCCGGCAGCTGAAGGAGGAGCTAGCCACCGCAGCCGCGCCGGCGGCGCGGTCCGCCAGTGGCTGCCCCGTCGTCATCTCCGAGGTCGGCGCGCTCACCCGCAACGTCTGCCCGGAGGCGTACTACCCGTATTACGTCTCCATCGGCCCGTACTACCGCAACCAAGACATCTCCAGGGACGAGGACAAGATCAGGTGCCTCCGCACCGTCCTGCAGTCGGCGGCGAGCGCCGGCGTGCCACTAGAGGTAGAGGACTACCTCGAACTCGTCGCGCGCATCGAGGCCCAAGCCAGGAACTGCTACGCTCACACGTTCGGCGACATGGACAGCAACTATTTCGTGCGCATGCTGCTGCTCGACGCATGCTACGTGCTGGTCAATTTGGGCTGGCGGCGCGGGAGCTGCGGCGACATGATGGAGGCTGTCGGGGTGGTGCGCGACGTGATCTACCTCGCGGAGAACCAGATACCGTTCTTCGTCGTCGAGGAGATACACAAGCTCACCGTTCCGGACGGTAGCGGCGTCTCTGCGGCTGACGCGGTCGCGGGCTACGTCCGGGAAATCCTGCAGGGGCAGGAGTACTCGGTGGCGACGCCGGCGGTGGCTGGGCCTCCAGGTCCAGGCAACCTTCTGCATCTGCTCCACATGCACCTGACGCCCGTCGAAGTACTCGTCTCGTCGTCACGCACGACGGCCACGACCGGCAACAGAGTCGCCGGCAAGCAGCGTCGGTTCGGCCGGTGGCGCTCGGCGACGGAGTACTACTGCGCGGGCGTGGGGTTCAGGAGCCGGAAACTCGTCGGCAAAGACGGAGCTGTCTCAATCCTCGACGTGAAGCTGGACGGCCGCGGCGGCACCCTGGAGATCCCGCGCCTGAAGATCGACGCCGAGACGCCGCGGCTGCTGCGGAACCTGATGGCGCTGGAGCAGAGCAACCCGGCGGCGGCGGGGAGCCACGTGACGGCGTACTGCGTCTTCCTGTCGCAGCTGGCAGGGACGGCGCGGGACGTGGAGCTGCTGTTCAGGCGCGGGATCATCGCGCACGGGCTGGGCAGCCACGACGAGGTCGCCGTGTGCTTGGCGGACCTCTGCAAGGGCGTCGCGTTCGGGGGCGATCACCCTGGCGAAAACTACCTGCGCGCGACGTGGCAGGGGCTGGAGGAGAGCTTCCGGAGCCGGCCGCGCCGGTGGGCGGCGTGGCTCATGCTCAAGTACTTCAGGAACCCGTGGCTCGCCGTTGGGCTCGCGGCGGCCGCCGTGGGGCTGGTCTGTACCGTGGTGCAAGCGGTGTACGCTGTCATGGCTTACTCACCAAATGCTTAGTAGGAATTCAGTCAAACACTGCGTCTCTGTGAAAAGTCAAAATAGGTGTGCGTGGTACGTCCAGCGTGTCCTTTTTTTTTCTCCTTTTTATTTTCGGCGGAAGAAAGGAAGGATTCTGTATCTGTAACTAATCAGTACTTTCTACTTACTAATAACTAGGACTTTAGTATATATATTTATGAAGCATCCAGCATCCTACTATTCACTAATTATAGAAGTTCAGCATCATGCCAGATTCATCACGTCTCCATGATGTGGACGAAATAGTAACAAAAAAAATATGTAAATTACTCCACATAGAGTACCAACAAACAACCTACATTTTAGAAAAAAAAAAAAGTTTGGTGTCAAATTCATATTTTTATGATTTGAAATGAGTTGTTTATATTATTTTTTATTAAACCATTTTTCAATTTGTAGAAATCGTAAACCACCCTTAATAAAACCACCAAAGGGCTAAATATTTTTGGTTTTTTAGTTGTAGGTTAAAAAAATATATTACCTTACCATAGTTGGAGGCTGAAAATAGGACTTTTCTCTTTGATTTATCCTTCATAAAATTTAGGGTGTGTTTGGTTGTGCCGCCAATTGTAGCCTGGTTAGCCCATCCTAGCATGGTCGGAATAGACAGGTCAAATGTAGCCTCTATGATTTGTTTGGTTGCTTTTAGTTTTGGTGGCCCATTGTAGGCTGGTTTTGAGATTATAGTTTTTGCTTGCATTGTTTATTTTGATACAATCACCTTCTTCTCAAAATTGGTCAGGGTTACCTCCATTTAGTTATTTCGTCGAACATGCTATGGGCGGCCACGTCGAGCACACGCCGAGTATGGTGCTCAGCCCGGACGCCGTGTTTCCTAACTCCGCCCCGCAGCGCTCCTCGCCCTCCTCCGCCGTGGGCGCACCCACCGCTTGCCCATGCCAATGTCCAAGTCGAGCATGTGGATGTGGCCGGCGCCGCCGAGCTCATCCAAAGACCGCTTTTCGCATGCACATGAGGTGTGCGAACTGGCAGCACGGGGAGACCTCGAGAGAAGGCCTTGTACGCCCCGAGCTTGAGGACAACGTCGTAGGGTGTCGACACCGGGGCGCCGGGGCATCACCGGTTGGGGAGAGCGCAACGCCGCAGGCCTCAATGAAGTAGAAGGTCGAGCGGTGGCGGGCGCCGCCACCGTGATGAGTCGAAAGCGCAGAGGTTACAAGGCGAGCCGCGGTCTGCTCGTGCTCTTCGCCGACGACCCGCCTCGTTCCTCGTCATGCTCGCCATCGCGTGCGGCCGCGGCTCGCGTGCTTGCCATTGTCTTCCTCCACGAGGGGCCCGCTCGGCGGCGCCACGTCCGCGGCCGTGGACGAGGAGGATGACGGCACGCCGCCGCGGACGAGGAGGGGCGGCGAGCGCGCGGCCGCGGACGAGGAGGATGACGGGTGTTGCGGTGGTGGCGTCCGGTGTGGTGGCGGCACCGGCAAAGGAGGCCACGCGCCCTCCCTCTTCTTTGTCCCCCACCGGTGATGGATTTGGTGAAGCTGCCGCCACCGGTAGTCGTGAGAATGTGGTCGATGCGGCGGCGGCGCCCGACGAGGTTCCTCGACAGCCGCTGGAGGGATGAGCGAGGGCGGAGCGAGGTGCGGAGCGAGAGACGGAGCGAGGTGTGCCGAGGACCGGGACGTGACGAAGGAGGAGAGAGGAACACACGAGGAACACGCCGCAGAGCTAGCCGGCCCGACAAGGAATGAATCGTCACCCCTACGATTTGTTTCTAGCCGGCTAAGCGTATGGCCGGCCCATTCTAGCCTAGCTACACCGGGCCATTTTGCAGCCAAACACCAAAATGGTGGCCCACTCGTAGCCCTGGATACCTTATTTTGATGCAACCAAACACACCCTTAATGGTCTAGATTGATTTGATCTGTCAACATTGCATGGTGAGGTAATGGCCTAATGTGAGTACCTTGCTTGCCTATTGTAGAATGCAGTTGGTATGATTGTTGGTGCTTACGTACTCTTATGGACATAGAACTCTAGCCTATAAAAGAAACAAGACACTTCATATGCGTCCATGATTACTTCTTTTTTCACACTATATCTACTATTCTCCCTCGAAATGATTGAACAAAATAATCTTTAACATCTTTTCCTCCTGCTCAAATACCTTTTGTACAAGTCTTTTTCCATTTACACATGACATTAACTCCACTTGTCTTGCCAACTTGATCAAATAGATTTTGTAGAAGCCTTTTTCCATTGATTTTAAAATCACCCAAAGAGAAATCTAATGGAGCAACATTGAGATGCATCATCGACGCCCAATGCTATTGTTAGACTCTCGTTTTTATCCGGGTTGTGCGAAGTCAAAATTTGCGCCTGATATAAATGCATTTTGTGCCCTTCATGAGCTACATTGCCAATTTTGCTACAAAATGATTGATGGTCACAAGATCGTCAAGTATTTTGGATGTTGCAACTTTAAGATCGCTTGTGGAGCAAAGTGTATTGCTCCGGCAGCCTAAGAACATGTGGGCTGATAATTGGTTTAGGTTTTGGTTTTATCATAAGGTTCCAATGGTCGAGGAACGTGATAAAACAAAGAAAGCCATGATTAAAAAGCATCCTTTGGCTGCTAGGATGCATAAAGAACAGTTTACATGCAAACCAGAGTCAGCTAACACGAGGGCTGCAGTAGATTGCTTGAAAGCTTTCAAACTTGTTGTCACTCAATAGGGTACTTGTGATCTTGTTGAAGAGTATATTGCCGCCGAGTTTGGCCACTTCACAAAGGTTGGGACTTCGTTCATTTCTATACCTAGGAGTCTTGAGGAAAGAGTTATATTTATCTAGATAAAGAGGCACTTAGGCCTGCAAAGTATGATTTGGATGAAGATTTTGTTGGGGCTATGGAGGCAAAGTCTTGTTAACTACTTGGAAAGTATGTTTAAAAGGAAAGAAATTTTATGGATGACATTATTAGGTCGGATTATGTTAGGTGGAATAGAGTTTTTTGAAATTGCCAATATCACTTAGAAGAAGCGTCCACCCCGACCTATTGTTGTTCCAAAGATGATAAAAAGGAGGTTGAGTCAAAAGAATCTAAGAAAGGTGGGAAGATAAAAAACGGAGTGAGGTGACTAAGACTACTCAGGCAAAAAGCGCCGCTAAGCCACCGGCGAAGTCTACTAAGAAAGCTATGGCCTCTAAGAGGCAAAAAAGGATTTGGTTTCACATATTGATCTTTCTGATAGCGAAAGGATTGGATCTTGACTTAATGGTAACTTCTCTTCATGATCTTGAGGTGAGAAAGATAAGTTTAGTGTTTGCTTCTAGTGGTTTGACACCTTCGTTGTTGACTCCTCTTGCGCCCTATTTATAGAACTTGGGGACTTCTAGTGACGCTGGTCCGAAAATCAACGAAGATGCTCCTTTGCAAGATGTTTCTTCATCTAGTACATTTTTTTTTAGATAATGGAAATTATATTCCGGCTTCAGTCATCCGAGGATGCATCAGGCCAACAAAAAAAACAACTGAAAAACAAGTGTTCTGAGATAAGACAAAAGTCACCCGAAAAACACCGGTGCACTTGAAAAATAAAACAACTAAAACTCATCCGCCATTGGAGACTCCGGATCCCGTGAACCTCGACAACAAAGATAAGGCCTCATAGGCTTGTGTGATAAGCCGCCACCTTGATGCCGACGCCACCGACATCCAAGGGATCTTCCACCAGCGGCGTCTCCAACGAGAAGATGTCATCCAAAGACGCCATCGCCGCCCACCCAATGGTGTAGGTTTTCACCGTAGAGATCGATCCACTTGAAAAGACAAGGCGCCTCCAATGAGGAAAGTGGCACCCTCGGGTGTCACCGCCGGAAGTAGTGAGCGACCAATGCCATGCCCTCTCGAGGCCACGCCGTTACGCCAACCCGCCGCGACGTGCACCATCGCCGAAATACGGATCCGATAACAAATGCCGACGTCCACAACCATCCTCACCGCCCCTTTCCACGACACCTCCACCTTGACGAACGCCGTGGAAGCCACCATGGCTGGCCACCGGGTTCATCCCCGATACGGTCAACCCAATTGCTTCACCATCACCGCCGTCCGAGAACACCGCCACCATGGTCGACGTCTTTGCGACGCCATCGCCCCGGGATCGCCGCGGTTCAGCCCGCGACCGGGTTCTTCGGCGCCCAAATATGGGCGGTCGATTGCGCCACCATGGGGAAGAATTCGCCTTCCGCCCAAAGCCCTACATTCCACCGCCACCATCGCGGCCGTCCGCATCGCCTCCAAAGCCGACGCCCCGATGGGGAAGGTGGGTGTCCGCCACCGCCACGCCGGCCAAGACCGACCACCGCCGACGACGCGGAAGCCGAGGGAGAAGAAAGTGAGGCCGTGAGCCGTGCCCTGCTGAGCGGGCGCCGATCCGGTTGTAGGTGACCGAATTGGCCATGAGCCGGTGAGCCCCAGGCCCGCAAAGCGCGATGGCGAGGGAATCCCCGTGCCGCCGGTCGCCGGGATCACGCCGACCGCCCGCACCCTCTTCCTCCCGAGTCCGACGCCGCCCAATCCCGCCACCATTAGGGAGGAAACGCCCGCCGCCCTCCCTCCGGCGGCCAGCCCTCGCCGGCGATCGCCCCGGCGGCGGCGCGGGCGGAGGAGACGAGGGAATGTGGCGGCGGGGTTAGGTTGAGTCGCCACCGTGACGCCGCGTGGGAGCATCACGAGGGCCTGCGCGTGTGGTTGAGCCGTTCTTCATCTAGTACATGTACTCCTTCTCCAAGGTTTGGGTTGCCAACTCCTAAAATTCCACCAAGTTGTGCCGATGCTAGAAGTATTTGAGGCCCTATCGTTCCTTCGCCAGGGCCAGTTTTCCCTAGATTGGCGGAGCTTACGAGAACTAGGCTAGCGGACCTTCTCATCTTTGCTCCCGATTTGACTTCGGGAAATCCATCGATGTTGTTCTTTGCTCTTGTCGCCGAGAAACCCTTAGAAGGAAATATTCATGAGGAAGTTGATCCAAATAAGATTGCTAGAGATTCGATGAAGGTGACTTAAGAAGTTTCAGTAAATCTTGTAGAAAAACTATTGATTCTAATTTGTGCTCTCGCAGAGGCGGGTGTTACTCAAGTTACTAGAGAGTTTTTCATATTTATTTCGTTGATTTGATTTTTTTATATATATGCTTTTGTTGCGAAGCAAACTTTTCTTGGGACTTTGACATAAGGAAAAGATGGAAAAGAACGTGCTCGTGAAGCAATGCACTTGATTCTCACCCAAACTCTGAAGAATGTGATCACAAGCAAGAAGGGAGAGTGCCGAGATGTATCCAGAGCAATAGAAAATAAGCGTTTCATTTTCTCAAAAGTGTCGACTCCCGTCTCGCAAGCTCGGCGAGAGGGTGAGCGATATCCAAACCCATCTCAACCCTACAAACACCACCGCCTTTGCAAATGTGCTAACACCACCAAGTGTACACCAATATGTGCTCATGTGTTAGGATTTTTTGCAATCAATTTTGAAGGGCAGGTTAGCTCTCTAGGTTAAGAATGCATGCATATGATTGTTGAACCTAGAGGCACATGAGGATCGATGTTCTTGAGGTTTTCCTCTCTTTATAGTTCGACTATCGATTCCAAACCACTCACACCCTATGTCGTGAGTATGAAATCAAAATGGCCCTAGATGTATACCTTCGCCTTGAGCCCATTTTGATCCCCTCAATCGCATTTCCATGCCAAGCGAGCACTTGATCGTCTTTTGGATCACCTCAATCCATCCACCATGACCACCATGCTCAACCCATGGCTAGACCAATCTCCAATCTAATCAAACACTTAGGGTCGAGAGATTAGTCCTTAGGATGTCATCAATTAACCAAAACCAAACTAGAGATCTTCATATGCTAAAGGCGAATTAGCGAAGAGGGGTCCTTTGGAGCTTGTAGATGCTAGTGTTTCTTTAATGTACAAGGTGAGCTTCGTTTTTTTTTTTTTTTTTTATGTGATGGATTTTATTTGTCTTTTTCTTTTTCGTAGGGTGTTCTTCTTCTTGAGTGAAGTATGCGAAAAATCTTTGGAAGAGGGAGCAAAGTCCTTTGCCCTTCACGAGAGAGCTTTTGAAGGATGAAGTTGCATCCCTCGGGTTGCAACTTGCTATAAAGGAGGAAGAACATGGGGCAGTTGTTGATGGTTTCCATACTATGAGGGAAAGTTTATAAGTGCTATGGATCTTGTGGGGGATAAGCGAAGGAGCTTGATGCTCCGAAAGTTGATGTTGCTAAACTTACCAGAGAAAATTAGTATCTTGAGAAAAAAGAAGAAAGAGATGGATGAGTTTTTTCTTAGTGAATTCAATAGAATTTGGGAACTTTGCAAGAATAGCTATGGTAAGTGGGGGGCGAAGCCGAGAAGAGCCACGATGGGAACTTGGTGAATTTGATCCATTTTTCGGTTGGCTTTGTAGGCGAAGATGCGAGGATTTCCACGTGGTGATTCAGACTTGGCCGACTCAAGCGTTATGTTTGCTACTCGTGCATTGTTCCATTCGATGACAGAGGTGGAGGGCCCCTTTATAAGAAGTTTTCTAGTGGAGACTACAAGTTTCCTTTGGTTCTTTGTGGAAAGAGATTTCATCTCGTACTCATCTTTTTGTGCGAGGAAGTTTTTCGAGGAGTATTGGTGCTAGTGTGGTTGTGAACATTGTTTTCACAAGGTCAAAGAAAAGATGGATAAGGTTTGTTACTTTGGCTCGATAAATGTTTACTTTTTGTTGTATTTTTTATTTGGGTTTTGTTATTAAAACTTATTAGCTTCGGGAACGTATTGTAATGTGAGGAGGAGGCTTTGTTGAAGAAAAAAAATGGAGGAAGAGGCACATAACGCTCGGGATGATGATGTTTGTGAAAGGGACTTGTAGATTAGCTTTATTTTTTTATTTTTTGCTTTTGAGAGTTTGGAGAGGAAGGTGAATGTTTGAATTGGTGTAAGTTAAACAATGTTATGCTCTTTAATTGTGATACATCCTGCAAGCGAGGTTCCTCAGCGATGCCTGCAAGCAGGATGTTGCTCTGCTTCGATGGTGGCGAGGGACAACTTTGTTTGAAACTTGTGAATATTTTGAGTATTGCAAAGCTGTTGGCGAATGCTCACCGGTTCTTTTGTTGAGTGAAGTTTTGATTGTGAAAATTTTTGAACTCGTTCTTGAATGTCGCTTATTGTTCATTTTAGTAAATTTGGGCGGGTGAGATATAATGATGATTTTTGCTTTTTGTTAGTTATTTGTTGAATTTTGACATGCCCCCCCTTTTTCGGTCATCCCGCTTGAGTACTTCACCAAGTTTAGTTTCCGAGAAGCTTTCTTGAGGGATGAGGCAAACGAAATAATAATTGTGAGTCGTAAAGGATAGTTTGAGTGAGGCAATTGACTAGTGCTTTGCCTCGAAGATGATGATTTTTTTCTTTTGATTTTTGAACTTTATGGGGAAGAGTATTGTAAAATGATGTTGTATGTAACTATTCTAACTATGTATTCATGTGGAAGAATTAGTAAATATTGTTCCACGTTTATGTGATTGTTTTGTAGAACTGGAATGAAAACTGAAGCTTAAAGTTTTGTTTTGTTAGAAAAAAAAAAAATCAAAAATGATGTTCCTTTCTTTTTAGCGAAGTTAGAGTTAGAACTTCGTTTTAAATTCACACTTTTCTCCTTAGAGAATTTTTGAAATGTCGCCCCCTTCCTTTTTTGCGAAGTGGGAGCTTAAAACTTCATTTTGAAGTCAAAATTTTCTTCTTAGAGAATTTTGAAACGTCATCCCCTTCCTTTTTTTTTTTGAAGTGGGAGTGAAGACTTCATTTTTGAAGTGAAAATATTCTCCTTAGAGAATTTTGAAACATCGTCCCCTTCGTTTTACTTAAGTGGGAGTGAAGACTTCATTTTGAAGTCAAAATTTTCTCCTTAGAGAATTTTGAAACGTCATCCCCTTTTTTTTGCAAAGTGGGGAGCGAAGACTTCGTTTTGAAGTCAAAATTTTCTCCTTTGAGAATTTTGGAAATGCCATCCCCTTCCTTTTTTGCGAAGTGGGAGTGAAGACTTTGTTTTGAAATCAAAGTGTTCTCCTTAGAGAATTTTGAAATGTCATCCCCTTCCTTTTTGCGAAGTGTGCGCGAAGACTTTGTTTTGAAGTCAAAATTTTCTCTTTAGAGAACTTTTGTAGGTAGTGATTGTCGTCTTCGCTTGAAGCACCAGATTTAGATGTTTCTCTAGATTCGGTGAAACCATCCTTGTTGTCTTCGCCCAATTCCTTCAAGCCTTGATTCTTGATATTTTCACCCTAGCGAAGCGCCTTCGTCATCTTCGCTTTTTATTTTTTTTAACTCTATTGGCAAAGTGAAGTTCATTTTGGCGAAAATGTCGGCTTAAGTTGGCTTCGCCTACTTTTATCTTTCGAGTTTCCATTCCTACAACTTCAAAGTTTAGGATGAAATTTTGAAATAAAAAGTTAGATTCCAATAGGGCTAATTTTTTTAGGTTAAAAAAAATAGACCTTACCATAGTTGAAGGCTAAAAAAATAGGACTTTTCCCTTTGATTTATCCTTCATAAAATTTAACGGTCTAGATTGATTTGATCTATCAACATTGCATGTTGAGGTAATGGCCTAATGTGAGTACCTTGCTTGGCTATTGTAGAATGCATTTGGCATGTTTGTTGGTGCTTATGTAGTCTTATGGACATATAACTCTATCCTATAAAAGGAATAAGGCACTTCATATGCATCCATGGTTTACTTCTTTTTTTCACACTCTATCTACTATTCTCACTCGAAATGATTGAACAAAATAGATCACTCATCGATAACAACATACCGCATCTTGGTTTCATTCTTGTAGCCGAGGAAAATATTCTTTTGTACTTACTACTTCAAAACCTCATGACGGTGGGAGAGTTGATAAGCATTTTGTCCACTTTGGAAAAGAAAAGTTTCTAATTCAAGTCTATGAGCTTCGAACCATTTATGAGAATAACCTTTTGATATTGCTTGTTCGAATCGATAAAAGACATGAGGTAGTCAAATTTAGTTGTGATCCTTTAGGCTATGAAGTTATTTTTTACGGTTTGTGCAATGAGTGGTACCAAATTGAATGATAGAGCCAATGCACCACTGATTAAGGAATTGGAAGGCAACCTTGGGATATACAAAGGGATAGTGATAATATGCATTGGATGCTTCTTGTAGACGCATGCACGGGTCTAAAAATATTTCTAATTCAGTCTTTCTCTTCATGATGACATTATTACTTTGAAGAATGTGGATGCCGAGAAACATACAGTAGAAATAGCAGTGTGTGCACCTGTATTTCGTTTGAATGGTAAAACCGCTGGTATGTTATTTAGGATGGTGGTCGGATCAATTCAAAAATTGGGCTTTTTGCTGAAAGTATTATCTTGTGCATGGAAATATATTCGGATCGATGAGTAGGAGGTAAATAACCACACATATTTTTTTATATATGATTGTTGTATTTGTGTATAAAAATGACTTGTCATTTGACCTTTGTAATATATAGGAGCATCTGAATAAAATAGCAAAGGATTGTTTGGAGAAAGTAAAAACAAAGAGGGTATTTAGGTGCATGTTTCTATTTTTAAATTTTGTGCAATATAGATATTCATGGTACATAACTTGTACAGATGATATCTTTTGTAGGAGTAGGAGCTTATCCTTTCAAGCAATATCACATAGTTTGCTTTTTGATGGGGCTTGCCCTTTGATGATTTAAAGCAATTGATGATAACATGTTGGAGTTGTGCCATCCCAAGTCCAAGCTTTATCAAGCGCAACAAATTCATATCAACAATGCAAGCTTACTTATCTATTTATGTATCTTCTTTTTTTGGTTGTAATGCTTAAACCGTTGCTGGTCGCGTCGCGAGCATCGTTTGGCACTGGCTAGGCTCGCAAGGCCAGCGTGCTACCTGCCTTGGTAGTCCTACGGCTGTGTAGCAGCAGCGACAAAGCCGAGGCATGGATCCGTGGAGCGTCGCGACCACCAGGGACACGGGCCATGCGCCCGCCGAGGCGCCTAGGCTCGCTGCTCCCGACCGAAGGGGCACCTAAGTGCCATTGCAGGGCGCCTCGACGAAGACATGCCCGGCCGGCCACTACTGCCGGCGGTAGCGCGGGTCAGCCCTACGTGAGTGCTCCCGCCAATGGCCTCCCCTTTCGGCTCCATGTGCCCCCAACATCGGCGCCATCATCGCGCCATATTCTCGTCTACCCGCTCTCCTCTCTCAACGGTGTGGCATAAGTAAAATGGCGGTGGAAGCAGAGAAAGTGAAGCTAGGGTTATTTGGGACGAGACAACGCCGACAAATTGGTTTTGTCCCCGGCAGGACTGCCGTCAGCCATCGGATTGCCATCAATAGTTCAGATCGAGCAGGAAGATAAGTCGGCCTATCGGGCGGTGTGGACCCGTTGCAGACTTACGCCAAGGCCCACTTAGCCAAATATGGGCGTTAAGTAGGCTAAAGGCCGAATAAACCTTGTATGTATTCTTTTTTGTTGTTTCCGTCTCCTGTGCTCCTCTTTTTATGATTTTTGTTTGTTTTATGTAATAACTCACTTTTTCTTATAAAGATAGAAAATAAAAAGTAAACAAACTATTATGGTCGTTCCAAACTTCTACCACTGTATAATAGATGAATATATAAAAATTTCTATCCCCTGTCGATGTAATTTGATTAAATAAACAATAAAATTTCTATTCTTAGTGTGTCGATCTGATCTGATTATAAAAAATATTATTCCTACATAAATCAATTGATGGCCTAACTAATGAAAACGTAAACCGGAATCTTGATTATTTTTTTCTCCCGTCACAACGCACATGCATATTTACTAGTCCTCCCCCATGGTTGTTGTCTCAAATGTATTGCATCTTATCTTCATAAATTGACGATCCTCCTCCTTCTATAATAGGGACCATGACCTAATCCAATAAGTCCTCCTGAAAATAACTTGCAAGTATAAACATTTTATGCGGCCTTGTCAAAACTATATCATTCCAAGTTAACCAAACTGCCCTAAAACATTTTTTTTACAGCTTTCTAGAAAATATGTCAATTTTATTGATGAAACTCTTAGGTCTTGTTTGGATGTTATTGGATTTATCTCAATTCACATGTGTTAAGGTGGATTGAGGTGAAATTTAGTTCAAGCTTCAGCGCGTGTGGATTAATTTGAATTTGATTACTTCTAAATAAGGCCTTAGGTGGTTGGCAAACATGCATTACTGTAGTTTTAATTGGTTAGTGTGCATCACAAATCATGGATCTTGGTACTCCACCGCGGCAACGACCATTGTTGAGGCTCATAAACTATGTGAACAATGGCCAACATCTATCTGGCATTAGATTTTTTTTTTTTTTTTTTTTTTTTTGCTTTCTTACTTCCTTCGTTCCAAATTATAAGACGTTTTAACTTTTCTAATACGATGGTTTTGCTATATACTTAGATATACACTATGTCTAGATACATGGCAAAAGCAATGTGTCAAGAAAAACAAAACATCTTATAATTTAGAAAGAAGATAGAGTATTTAACATTGATTTTGTTCCAATGAAAATGCAAAATTAGTATGCTCACTAGCCATTCAAACAATAATCAATTCTGGTTTGGGTTGTAAAGATAGCTGAACCTGTAAATTGCAAGTGTTTTGGATGAAACATAGGGCTTCAAAGAGGACGTGAGTGTGCCCACAGAGAGAGATGAGAGAGACCTGAGTGCTTTTTTGGCATTCCTGACTTGTCGGCAAACATCGGTTTTCCATGCCCATAAAGTTGTCGTGACAAAAAACTTGATCACAAACGAGAAGATGAAAACAAACACATGACATGAGGTGGTACAAAGTACGCTCAACTAACTGACCTAGTGCTTGTTATATCCAATCCTTTCGGTTTCGTGAGATTAGTTTGGCTTTGCAATTGGAATCGTCAGGCCAGGTGTATATATATCTTTATATCAAGATGGACATGTCATCGGCAACAAGTGAGAAAGTGACACGACATTGCAAAGAAAATATTTGAAGTTGAGAACAAAATTTAGCCTTAGAAGCACTTTCAACTCCACACTAACCTGCTCTGCAATTAACAAACTCTGCACGATCACGTTAGTTAGAACCACTTATACCTGTTCGAGTGCTCTTGGCTGGATGCACACAAACATAAGAATACACACACACAAGCTTTTCATTCCAACTCCTGACCTAGTGTGATTAGTGAGGCTTGGCTTAACTATATAGAGTGATGTTAATTCGGTGCCCTAAAAGGATAGCATCTCATGACAATACCCAGAAGGTTATGTTCTGCTCTAAATGGCAGGATGTAAAGGGACTTGCTGAGCCATCTGATCTACATATTGCACGGTAGATAGAGTTGCGAAAGTCACTCAATCCGCGTCCGCCACTTGGAGCCCCGGCGTCACTTTTAAATTTTCTCACATCCACTTATGGAAAATATTATTTAAATAGTTATAGTTATAGTGTTTAGAAGCAAATTATCACAATTTAAGAGTGTCTTGTAACAAAGATAACGTTTATGGAAAGTGTTTAGAAAGAGCAGGAATTACGTTGCTACAATCAAAGCATGCTAGACCCAAAATAAAAAGAAATGTGTCACAGTCAATTCAGGATGCAAGCGGCGCGGGCCTGCCCGCAAGCCCGCTCTGTCCGCCCCGCAAAAAATTCCTTATTGGACAATGCAGATGGCCTGCTATGCTATATTTCGGTTTGAAGCGGTTCAACCTGCTAGGCCCAGTGGACGTCAGCGGAGCCTACAAAAGACCTACTAGGACCCGCAAATCATCTTCCTCGTCGCTCCGGCGCTGGACGCCGAAAGTCTGCGACCTCCTGCATGGCGCCACGGCCTCGCTCTCTGCATCCCGGCGGACGCGTCATGCTTCCCCTACACGCACCTGCATGTCGGTAGGTGGTAGAGCAGCAAAGACTGCCTCAGCCCATTCCTCCCCACGCCAAGGAAGGAACTGAGAAGGGGCTACCGCGGCCGCAGCGGCGAGAGCCCAGCGGCGGCAAGAGTGACTGGTTGGGCCGCGGCCGGTGAGAGCCCCCGCGGCAGCGAGAGCCCGGAGGCGGAAACACATTGCAACAACTATGTATTGCAACACCTAACAACAAAGAAACCTATCATTGCGCGATATGTGTCCAGATGTGTTCCCCACTCATTTCTCTCTCCTTGCTTCATTGGTGCATGAATGTGTTGCACGAATCTTGATGTATCATGTGCCGATGGATAATAGGTGTTGCAACACATAGTTGTTGAAAATAGCACTTGAGCCCGGAGGTGGCGGGAGCTCACTTTAGTGATCTGTCGGTGGCCGGCTGCACGTGATGGAGTTCAAGGTGGCCAAGGCATTGAGTATTGTCACTGGATTAGCTAATCATATTGCACAATTCAGTATTAACAACATGTATTTTCAATTACTAGTGCAAACAAAAAAAGCCTTGGCACTATGTTCGTCAGGCTGTAGCCTTGATTCCATTGTAAGCATATCAAGGTAATACAGCTGTGCCCTTCTTCAGTCTTCACACTTGCGGGTCCTGCTAGGCCTAGCAGATTTCACCGCCAAACCCAGTGGGCATTTTGCGGTCAGGATGGTTGAGTTGGTGGACGCACGCAAAGTCTGCAAGCTAGCGTTGCGGCGAGTACGGCGGCTTGCAGGACGTCTGCAGAGCGGCCCGCTTGCATCCTGACAGTGAATCAGTGTCGTCTTAACAAATGACAAAAAGAAACAGTGAAATACTACAACACAGAACAAAATAAAAACAAGAGGATGACGATGCTTCAACCATGTGAGGTGCTCGACATAGGTGCGACACATTCCACTGACAGTCCATTCCTTCACGGCATGTACGCATTGCAGGTTTGACCTACAGCCAAAGACACGTACCATCGCCATCGCTTGCGTACGTGCTACTTAATCCCATATACGTGCTCCCGGGGAGCGCGCGCACAGTGTGCTCCACGACCCCTCTAGCCACGCCATGCACGACGCCGTGGTGGCCGCCGTCCACCACGCCGTCGTGGCCAGCGCCACAGTCGCGCTCGTCGCCCTGGCCGTCGCGCTCTTCCTGCTCTGCCGCAAGAGGCGTATGGCAGCGGCCGCGAGAGGCCCCGCATCAGCCTCAGGATCTTCGGCCTCGACCGCGGCGCCGCTGCAGGTGATCCCGCTCGCCGACGTTGAGCGCGCCACGGACGGGTTCCACCCGAGCCGGGTCATCGGGCAGGGGAGGCACTTCGCCGTGTACGCTGCGGCGCCCGGGATCGCCGCCAAGCGCATGCACCCGCACCTCGTCCTCGGGGAACACGGCGGAGGCGGTTCCCCGCCGCGTTCCGCTCGCTGGCCGTGCCGCCCCACCCCAACGTCGCCGCCGTGATCGGCCTCTCCGAGGGCCCAGGAGAGCGCGTCATCCTCGTCGAGCGTGCCCCCGCCGGCGCCGTCAGCCTCGACAGGGTCCTCGGCTGTGACTGTGGCGACGCCCACGCCCACCGCGTGCCCGCGTTGTCGTGGCGCCAGCGCGCCACGGTCGCCGCCGGTGCCGCGCGCGGGCTGGCGCACCTGCACGCGCACGGTTTGGCTCACGGCCGCGTGCGGCCGTGCAACGTCCTTGTGAGCGCCGCCTCCTCCTCCGGCGGCGGCGCGCGCTGGAGGCAGACGCACGCCGCCGCCACCACCACCACCAGGCTCACCGACTACGGGCTGGCCGGGTTCCTCGACCGCTGCCTCGACGACGCGCGCGCGGAGGACGACGTGTACATGTTCGGCGCGGTGCTGCTGGAGCTGCTCACCGGGCGGCGCTGGGAAGGTGGCCGGCTCGCGGACTGGGCCCTGCCACATATACGCTGCGGCGTAAGCATGGAGGTGCTCGACGTCGCGCGGGCGGGCGCGCCGGCGGACAAGGCGGAGGCAAGGTTGCTGGCTCGGGTGGCCAGGGTGGCGCTGGCGTGCGTGGGAAACGAAGGGCGCAGCCGTCCGGGGATGGCGGAGGTGTCGGCCATCCTCAGCGACGTGGAGGCCGCGTACCGGCGCCGCGACGGCGCTGCACTTGTGGGCAAGGAGGAGGAGCACGACGACGACGATGGCGAGGAGAGCCGGCTCAGTGGATGCCTTCTTGGCTCAAGCAGGAGCATCCACAAGGCGGACATGATGCTCCGGGCGCCACTGTGACTGCTAAGAAACCAATCAAAGCTTCAGTTCTTTGGGGAAGTGATGATGATCATTGATCACTACTAGGTAGGAGAAATGTGCGTGCCTGTATGAAATTGTGCACAATTATGTCAACCTTTCTTTTTCGAAAAAGAATGTACAGTAACGGCAGAAATCTTGAGTAGAATGTACATAAATATATGAGCATCCGGATGTTTCAAATCGATTCGAGATTTTCGAACACGGAATTTCTTTTAAAAAAACCATGAACATTTCGACCAGTTCCAAAGAGTATTGTTATATTCTGGATCACCGCAGGACAACATCTGGTATGGGAGGAGCCTCGGCCTCATGGTAGCCAAGCCTAATGCATGAGAGCGTGGTGTTTGGTTGCCTGTTAGCATGAGCTAGTTTGTATTGAGATCTTGTTTGGTTTGGTTGCCTGTTAGCATGAGCTAGTTTGTATTGAGATCTTGTTTGGTTGCTTGCATTAGAATGGGTTGCATTAGATAAAAAAAAATATAAAAGACTCATCACCATGACATTTATTATGAGAAACTATTATTTATATCTCTTAGTTTATCTTGTTACTCCTTAATACTAATTGAAATATGTTAATATCATTTAATATGCACTTATAATGTGTTAATAACGTCATTAGATGGTTAATTACCTGCACCACGCGAGCCCGACTCGGCAGGAATGGACGATTCCTGCATTCCTCCGAGCCTAACTGAGCAGATACGTGAACCAAACAAATACCTACTTTTGCACCGGTAGAGCTTGGCTGAGGGCTCGTGTAGGCAACCAAACACCCCTCGAAAAACATCTGCTCGCATAAGTGCCTTTGTTCTTGCTAATCTGGAAGGAACACTACCGTTGATCAAGAGAGCTTTCATGCATGTCTAGCAGGCCGTTGACTCACTGTTCAAGATCACTGTGTCTGCTGACCGCCAACTGAAAACTGTAGTTTCAGAGTTACGCAGGTGCTCGCAGAGGCTCTGATGACTTGCGCTGTGGGTGGCGTTTGTGTGGAAGCCATGCATTTCGGTGTCAGATTTGACAGAGAGGATTCCTGCCTTATACTCAATCCCGGGCCGAATAAATGACATGAAACAAAGCGATAACAATAGAAATTAATATTCAGTGTATTAATATGACATAAGGATAGTATAATATTGGAATTGGAATATCATTGTACAATAAGCTGTTAGAAATATAGGCAATTTCAGTGATAATTTAATCCATAAATTGATCCAAGAATAAAAGATAATCTGAAACATGGTGACTGAGAGAAGTTGCATATATGAAACTGACATGATAATCAACGAGGATATACTACTGTACACAAACAGCAATATGACAAAACATGACATGATTACCCGAGATATGATCATAGCAAAATTCATGTGTGTGCCATAGAAATAACGTGGCTGCTATGGACATTAATAGAACAGCAAGAAGATCATACCCAGCTGATGATGATCCAATTCCACTCATGGTGGTTGTTGATGTCGTCGATACACTCGATGCAGTGCAAGAATGACGCCGTGCAGATCAACTCACGAGGAAGAAGACCACCACGTCGTTGCTGCTGCCGAGAAGCAGCACACGAAGCGAGTAGTCGTGTCCGCCGTCGGACACCCCCAAAAACACTACGTCCGGCCTCCACCCGAGCAGGTGGACGCGAAGCCGGCGCCTGTTCCGGAGGTCTACTCTCCCGAACCCAGTGCTCGCTGCCGTCGGGACGGGAATGATCGAAGTCCAACAGGATTTTCGGAAGAGTTTCCTTTTAATACTTGTGGATGGATGGGGACTCGGGAGCCATAAGACCAAGGGTCATCGTTGCATGGCAGCCAATGGAAGAAAGAAAGCCAAGAGACATAATTCATCCAATACATGCACATGTAACTCTCACTCCACCATTCATCGAAGTGGCCAAGAATAGCCAACCGTCGCACGTCAGGCCACAGGCCAAGTGCACAAGCACTAAAAGTCAATACGATGTGAAACCGTACTTAATTAAATTCGGGTCCTAGAATTATTTGATATAATTAAACATAACATGGCTTAAACCATATTATATCTAACAATCCCCACTAAAATTTTAGAACACGAATAAAATATCTCAAAATCCGCTATCCTTTGATATACCGAGTTTCGATGGAGACCGTTAAGTTGAACATCCATCTAGACTAAGGGTTACGCCAGTCACAACCGAACAATGGACTATGCCTTGAATTGTCGGGTTTTGTGCAACTTGAGTTTCACCAAAAATCTTATCTGCTACTAGGTTGCTACAAACATTCCCTCTGGTGGAAGCATATGAGTCACACTTCCGGACCTTTTCATGAGTATCTAGAGATTACCCACATCTCATAGATTGTGACTAGCAACCGAACTCATATAGGTGTGTTCCTTTTAGGATGTCCTGTAGAACAACATCCTTGCTTTATTAAAGCCACTCGTATCACATTAAGAATTTAATCAACCTGCTTTTTACAGTATTGGAGAGACGGTGCATCTCCAATGAGCTAGACTTTATTCTAAGGGGTCTCTCCCTCAGTCATCCACTAGCTTGTTTCGCCATCCTAATTCACGGGAGCTCCGATCACAAAGGACAGGTTACCGCTATGGAATGACTTCAAGTGGGTCTCAAGCCCAACTCCCTCGATGCACCTTCTATCACATTGCGTGATGCACTCTTTAGTGAACCGACCGCCAGATTCTTAGATGTATGGACATAGTCCAATGAAATTACTCCGGAGTTTCTCCATTTTTTGACAGACTTCAGACGCCTTTTTACATGCCTTGTGGACTTCATGTTATCTCTAGAACTGTTCACCTTTGTTATCACAGTTTGGTTGTCACAGTTCATAGAAATAGCCGGTATAGGTTTTTCAACAGCCGGTAAATCCATAAGAAGTTCACGAAGCCACTCGGCTTCAGCGCCAGCAGTATCCAATGCTGTTAGTTCTGTTTTCATTGTAGACTTCGTTAAGATAGTCTGCTTGCAAGACTTCCAGAAACAGCGCCACCTTCAAGCAGAACGCTAGATCCGCTTGTGGCGCATGACTCATTAGCATCGTAAATCCAATTAGCATCACAATAACCTTCAAGTACCCCTGATACCTAGTAAAGTGAATGTCATAGCTCATTGTACCTTCTAGATAGCGCAATACTCTCTCAAGAGCACCCGCTGACTATCTCCCCGGATTTGACACAAACCGGCTAAGTTTGCTCACAACAAACGAGATATCGGGCCTCGTAGTGCTAGCCGTGATACATAAGAGAACCAATTATTTAAGAATATCTTAATTGATCTCTTGAAATTCTTCGATTTTTTCCTCATTATTACACTTGGGTCATACGGAGGTGGAGCAGGTGCATAATCATTGTACCCAAAACGATTTAGCACCTTTTTCCGCATAGTGGGACTGCAAAAGAGTAACCCCACCATTTCCTTCTTCTCTCAGTAGCTTAATTTTAAGAATAACATCAGCCTCACCCAAATCTTTCATTTCAAAATCATTGAACGTAAAAATCTTTCACTTATTTAATTACCTCAATATTATTCTCAAATATTAAGATATCATCCACATACAAACATAGAATGACACCATTACCTCCACCGAAACGATAATATACACATTTATCGCCTTCATTCACTACAAAGCCGGCTGATGTTAAAGTTTTGTCAAACTTCTCATGCCATCGCTTAGGAGCTTGCTTTAGGCTATACAAGGATTTTAGCAACTTACAAACCTTACCCTCTTGACCTTTTATCACAAATCCATCAGGCTGATCCATATAGATCTCTTCCTCAAGCTCTCCATTCAAGAAAGTTGTCTTAACATCCATCTGATGAATGAGAAGACCATGTGAGGCAGCCAAGGATATTAACACACGTATGGTCGTCAGTCGGGCAACTGGTGAGTAAGTGTCAAAATAATCCTCTCCTTCTTTCTGTATATAGCCCTTAGCAGCTAGCCTAGCCTTGTACTTCTCAACAGTACCATCAGGCCTCATTTTCTTTTTGAACACCCATTTACATCCCACAGGTTTACATCCATAAGGACGATCAACCACTTCCCAAGTCCCATTTGTCATAATAGAATCAATCTCACTTTGCACGGCTTCTTTCCACAAGTCAGCGTCAAGAGAGGAATATGCCTCATCAATGGTTGTGGGAGTGTCTTCCACGAGGTATATAATAAAGTCATCACCAAAGGTTTTTACAACCCTTCGTCTCTTACTCTTTCGAGTGACTATATTATTATCCTCCTCAGGAATATTCTCATGGGTTTCATCATCAGCATGTACTACCGGTTCAAGTGTCTCAGTAGTAAAAGTAGAATCATGACTAGAAGTGCTAGGTGTATTTTTCATGGGAAATTCATTCTCAAAGAATGTTGCATCTCTAGATTCCATGATTGTACCTTCAAACATATCGGGAACTCCGAGTTTATTATTAAGAATCTATAACCCACACTATTAATAGCATAGTCGAGAAAAACACAATCAACAGTTTTTGGTCCAAGCTTTCGCTTTTTGTTTATTGGCACATTAACTTTTGCCAAACAGCCCCAAGTCCGCAAGTAGGAAAGATTTAATCTCTTTTTCTCCCATTCCTCAAATGGTGTAATTTTTTTTTGTTCTTCGTGGGCACTCTATTTAGGACATGACTCGCAGTCATTATAGCCTCACCCCCACCATTTCTTAGATAAACCTGCAGTACTCAACATGGCATTTACCAAGTCGGTTAGAGTACGGTTCTTTCTCTCAAAGAATCCCATTGACTGTGGTGAGTATGGTGGTGTGTCCTCTCATGAATTATTCCGTGCTCGCGCAAAAACTCGAAAATTCATTAGAGAAATACTCTCCTCCACGGTCAGCCCGCACACGTTTGATTTTCTTCTCAAGTTGATTTTCTACCTCAGCTTTATAGATCTTAAAACGATACAACACTTCATCTTTTGTTTTAAGTAGATACACGTAGCAAAATCTAGTACAATCATCTATGAATGTTATGAAATATCTCTTGCCACCTTTGGTCAATTCTCCGTTCATCTCACACACATCAGAGTGAATTAGTTCAAGCGGTGCCAACTCCCCTCGTCGAAGCGTGACCTTTGTGAGGCTTACGAGGTTGCTTTTTGCCTCAACGCATACATGGCATTTAGAACTTTTGACCATATCAAATTTTAGGATTAAATTTAAACTAGCTAAGCGGGACATGCAACCAATATTAACATGACATAATCTCGAATGCCAAATATTATTCTCAACATTATTAACCACATGGTTCACGGACTTAAAGCTAGTATCAACCAAAGACAAGCTTAAACAAGCCTCCGCTCTCATAGCCCTTGCCAATAAAGGTTCCAAATTTAGAGACAACACACTTATTGGATTCAAATACTAGCTTATAGCCATCACGACGAGCATGGAGCCACTAATCAAGTTCTTCTTTATTGAGGGGACATGATGCATGTTCTTGAGCTGCACGCGGTCTTTCCCAAAGTGAGCTTCAGATCGACCCAGACGAACACCATGAACAGCCGCACGCGCCCGCTCCCCCATCAACAAGGAGCCAGCCCGCCGGCCCGATAAAAAGAAAACAAGGAAAAATCAGCACACTCATGAATATTTGCACCGTATCAACCCACCAATCAGGTGAATGACATCAAAAAAAAAGCGTAACGTAAAAATTTACCATACCGTAAGTAGCCGCTTCGGTCTCAACGGTGTTGGCTGATTTACGTGGAGGAGCAGGCTTAAACTTAGCCTCGTGGCACTCCCCGGATAAGTGCCCAAGCTTGCCATAGGTAAAACAATTCATCTTTTTTCCTTGTCCATGATCTTCTTACCCTTCTTGAAAGAAGTGGTGGGCTTCGCGCTAAGCTCTTGCTGAAATTTCTTTTTTCTCGTGGCTTAGGACGATTCTTTTGCACCACATGTGCGCTTAGAACTCCCCTCGGTGACCTTTTTGCCTTTGACATCCTTTTGCTCTCGCCTTGTGAAAGGTCCCTTGTGGTTTTTGGTAATTGAGTGTCAACATTAGGTGAACTAATATGTGTGAATTGAGATGATACACGTAAGATTAGTTCACATGTGATGATGCAATGAAGGAGCTTATTGCATATGAAACATGACATGGAGTCATGTGACCGAGGTGGTGAAGATCAAGACAAGGCTTGGCTTGATGGACCGGTTGCAAGTGTGAAGGGCAAGTCGAGGGACTTGGCGCCGATGGACCGACGCAACGGTGAAGAGCAAGTGAGGTCAAGATCGATGGACCAAGAAGGTCATGTGATGATATGAAGTGGATCATATCATTGTTGATCGTGTTGGTGCATGTGTTGCATTGGCACTTGAAGATGGAGCGGAATGGAAATGCGCAAGGCAAAGGTATAACCTATAGGGCATTTCATTTCGCCGGTCATTGGAGCTTAGAGAAGTTTATGACCGGGTTTAGGATAGATGGCTGTACTATCAAGAGGGGCAAACTTGTTTACATATCGGTCATCTAGTGCCACTTGTGCGATCTAACTTTGCGATGTGTTACGATCGAGTGGCGTGATAAGAGCAAGAGAAAATCCTTTGAAAATGATTGTGAAAATGCTAACACACATGCACATGGTGATGTACACTTGGAGGTGTTGGCACATTTGCAAAGGAGAAGTTGTTTCGGTGTTTCTGACACTAGGACTGACTTTGGAGTGGAATACTGCTTTGATCCATTGAGCTTTGGATCAAGTAACCATGTGGGTTGTGTATCCCTCTGAGTTAGCTTTCCATAGAGTCCAAGATCATCGAAAACGGAGTTCGGATGAAAGAGTTATGGACGTTTGATCGGACGTTGGTCGGGCTGTCAACAGCGGCGGACGCCGAGACTAGCGTAGGACGCGGCCCGCGCGCCGGCGCTGGCGCGTCCGGGCGCTGTTCGGGAATGTTTTTGTACAGCGCGGGGCGCGTCCCGCGCTGTGTATTTTGGCGTCCGGGCGAAGTCGGTTGGTTTACACCCTCTCCGGACCGCGGCGTCCGGCGCCGGGCGCTGCCCGGCCGCAAGCGCCGGGCGCTGCTCGGGCGCCAGAAAACGCCGTGAACGGCTAGTCGCCGGGGCTGTTTTGTACAGCGCCCGGGCGCTGCCCGGGCGGTAGCGCTGGCGCGCGCCCGGCGCAGTGTAAAAAGTGAGGTTTCGTCCCCCAACGGCTAGTTTCTCGGTTTGGGCTATATATACACCACATACCCGACTTGTTTCGGGTGCTGAGCACACTCTAGCCTTGGTGGCTTGTGTTGTGGTGCTAGAGAGCCCTCCCACTCACTTGTGATTGATAGTGTTCATCCTAATCAAAGTAAGGAGTGATTCTAGTGCATTCGCGTTGAGAGATCGCATTCGTGGCACTAGGTGTTCGTGTTGCAAGTCGGGTGGTGCTTGTTACTCTTGGAGGTTGCCACCTCCTAGATGGCTTGGTGGCAAGAGGCTTCGTGAAGCACGCAAAGAAGATTGTGCGGTGCTCGAAGAAGAGATTGTGAGAGGTTCGTGCTCACCTCGGGGGGGATCGTGGAAGAGCAACTCTAGTGGAGCGTGTCATTGAGCTACCACACTTGTGTGTGGGTTCACACGGTACCCTCTCGAGGGATTGGCTAGAGAACTCACACCGTGTGAGTGTCTCGATCGAGCTCCCAAATTTGTGGGATTTGGCACCGGCCATTAAGCTTGAGAATCATCACCGGATGATTCGCCAAACCGCGGGAACCACTAAAGTGTTGGTCGACACAACGAGGAGTAGGGGAAGTTGGCAAGCTTCCCGAGACCTCGGTAAAAAAAATCACCGGTGTCATCTTGTGTCCACACTTCGCGGTGGTTTGCAATCTCTTCATCTCAAGCCTTGTTCTTACATTCATATATATATTGTGCTTGTGCTTGAGTAGTATAGTTGTAACTATCTAGCTTGTGTAGCTTGTTTAGTTACTTTGCTTAGCTTGTGTAGCTAGGTAATTTGAGCCTTTGGGTTAGGCGTGTGTTGCCTTGTCCATTGTGCACCTAGTGAGCTTAGCAGCTTTGTGCTTGCGCTTACTAGAATTGTGTAGGAGCTCTCTTGGGCTTGAAGTACTAGTGCTTAGGTTTGTGTGACCTTGCATTAGAATTGATTAGGAGCTCAAGCTAGACTTGTCACCTCACCTTTCTTGTGTAGGATCTTTTGTGAGATGATTTAGAGTCATAGATAGAGGGGGTGAAGTCTTGGCTAGACCGATAAGTTTAATTCGCATTTGTTTTGGTTAGCCGGTGCGATTAGTTTTTAATAGGGACTATTCACCCCCCTCTAGTCCCCATCTCGACCCTTCACCTTGTCCTCAACATCTAGAGTCCCAACAAGCTCAGCAAGTGCTGAATTCTTGCCTCTTATGTTTCGAGAAGTTGCAAAGTCAATCCAAGATTGTGGCAGCTTTGCAATCATGCATCCCGCCACAAACTTGTCGAAGTGCACACCCAAACAGCTCAAGTTCCTTCACCAGTGCCTGTATTTCATGAGCCTATTCGACTACCGGACGGTTCTCAACCATCCAATAGTCATGGAACTGCTCCATGACATACAACTCAGAACCGGCGTCGAAATGTCGTGAACAGGCCTCAAGTGCATCCCACATGGTCTTACCCGTCCGAAAGCTGCACATATGCATCAATGAGAGAATCCCCAATGATGCTCAACAAAGCAGCCTTGCATGTGACATCATCATGATCAAAGACACGCTGCTCTTCAGCGGTTCTCACCCCAGTGGGTTGATCATTTACCATATAAAAGCAAAGTGCATAGAGGTCAACCACAGAACAGTTTTTCTCGCACCATCTCTTGTAATGAGTGCCCTCAAATGGCGTTGGTTTCAACAAACCCGCAAAGCCAACAGATGAAAATTGCCTATAATAGTGTTTTTGGATTGTTAGAAATATAGGCAATTTCAGTGATAATTTAATCCATAAATTGATCCAAGAATAAAAGATAATCTGAAACATGGTGACAGAGAGAAGTTGCATATATGAAACTGACATGATAATCAACGAGGATATACTACTGTACGCAAACAGCAATATGACAAAACATGGCATGATTACCCGAGATATGATCATAGCAAAATTCATGTGTGTGCCATAGAAAATAACGTGGCTACTATGGACATTAATAGAACAGCAAGAAGATCATACCCAGCTGATGATGATCCAATTCCACTCATGGTGGCTGTTGATGTCGTCGATACACTCGATGCAGTGCAAGAATGACGCCGTGCAGATCAACTCACGAGGAAGAAGACCACCACGTCGTTGCTGCTGCCGAGAAGAAGCACACGAAGCGAGTAGTCGTGTCCGCCGTCGGACACTCCCCAAAAGCACTACGTCCGGCCTCCACCCGAGCAGGTGGACGCGAAGCCGGCGCCTGTTCCGAGGTCTACTCTCCCGAACCCAGTGCTCGCTGTCGTCGGGACGGGAATGATCGAAGTCCAACAGGATTTTTGGAAGAGTTTCCTTTTAATACTTGTGGATGGATGGGGACTCGGGAGCCATAAGACCAAGGGTCATCGTTGCATGCCAGCCAATGGAAGAAAGAAAGCCAAGAGACATAATTCATCCAATGCATGCACATGTAACTCTCACTCCACCATTCATCGAAGTGGCCAAGAATAGCCAACCGTCGCACGTCAGGCCACAGGCCAAGTGCACAAGCATTAAAAGTCAATACGATGTGAAACCGTACTTAATTAAATTCGGGTCCTAGAATTATTTGATATAATTAAACGTAACATGGCTTAAACCATATTATATCTAACATAAGCTGCATCCAAGATGTAGGATACCATCAAGTAGGATAACCACGGACAAATTGATTGTAACTCCGCTAGTTGAGTTCTTTGTGGTACAATTTGTTCGCCTGTGTCCTCTGGGTAGTGAATTTATCTTAGGATTTAACAAATTGATTTCAATCATTGACTTGACATGGGTCCTCTATGTAGTGAATTTATCTTAGGATTTAACAATGTTGTTATTTGAGTGGTATGCGATATGTTCATCGAAAATGTGGAACATGTGGTAACTTCGTAATCTTGAGATCTCCGAGCTCAGCCTTTCATAGGTGCCTCATATAGAGCAGGATGTATCCATATCCATAGTACGTATGCGTTGTATGAGCGTCAACATCTTTTAGCAACTATTGCTCATTGACCATATACTCTCTTGATCTTTCAATGTATTTGGTGGATGGAGACGACATTCATGGCTGAACTTTCACCATTCATGAACGTTGTGCCTTAGCGACCAATAACATCTTTCAATGGTTTGCTCAGCTTATGATCTTGTGGAGCGCAATCAACCAGCCACGAGGGCACTCATCCAGCAGACAATAAAAGAACCAACAAGAACAAATAGATCAATCATGAATTCCTATGTAATATGAAGGCTTCATTATTATGGAAATAAAAGATGATGGGTTTATGAAGACATAGCTATGACCAAGTCAAAATGGACAAAGCCCAATCTATTTGTGATAAGGCCATGCAAAACCCTATGACACGTAACTAGTGCATCCAACTTGATGCAAGTATATGAGGCCGGCTGTGTTTAGATCCCTGAAAATTGGCACTATAGCGAATTGAAAAGCATTGTAGCGCTTTTCGTTTATTTGTGGTAAATATTATCTTACCATAGGGTAACTAGGCTCAAAAAATCGCTCCAAGAATGTACATCTAAACTGTGCTATTAGTTATTTTGTTTACCTACATTTCATACTTTCGGACATACGTCTTTTGATAGATTTAATGATTCGATGTGATGAGAATTTTGGAAATTTTGGAGAAAAGTTGAGTACTAAACAAATAGGACAGAGTGCAACACTGTAGACAGAAGGTCCTGGCATTAAAACAATGATTGCGCTCGACTCAAACATGATAGGGGCATGAGGGTGGATGCGTTGAAAATTACACCTGATAAGCTTTTTTCAATGAGTACTAGAATGTTAGTGAGCTTTGAAGGTTTTCGATGTTTTCATTCTGAATCCAACTTTCAAAATATGTTCTTAGAATTGTCTCACAAGCATCGATGCACACAAATCCTGAAACATCCTTGTAAGAATAGGCAATGGTGCGAATCTTCTGTATTCTAATGAAGCCGGCACCTCCATGACGGATCCACCAATATTTGTTCAATTTGACAAAAAAAAAAAAAAAAAAAAAAAAAGACAAAATTTTTTTTTAGAAAGGACGGTAAAAGTTTTGCCGCGATTTCTATTAGGCTAAAAAAGGAAAAGACAAGTGCCAGCCCAGATTTTTTGACTGGAAACGGGCCGCCGTAAAAACCATACAGAGTTAAGGAGAGTACCCTACTCCACCCGCACACCTAGGTACCAAAACAACTCAACTCGCGCCACAACTAGCGCTCACTCAACTCAACTTAGGGGAGTGTTCCACCCCACCTACCACTAATTACAACAACTCCTGTCTCAACTAGGAACCACAACTTGACTAACAACCACGCGGATGGAAGCAAGATAAACAATAAGCACCACTCGGTTGGATTGGGTCATCAACACGAGGCTTTTCGTCAACGCCACTCGGTCGGACTGGAATGTCGACACGAGCCAACACAAAGAAAGGCACCAAGAGAAAAAAAAAGCACTCAACACTACGCCACCACACCACCACCACCACCTGGGAGAGGAGCCGAAAGGAAACCGTCGAAACCGCGCCGTCGTCACCAACGTATGAGCCACAGCCCGCTGCAAGCCCGAGCAGCAACCTGAAAACTCCCCCATCACAGGACTGTCCTCCTCAAGCTGCACATCCACAATTGTCGATCCCCCTGCCCCCGCTTTGCGTCAGCAGAAATTCTCATCACAGCACCATTGAGAACCACCGATCCCCGGCTACTCGCGTGGGGGCTCGCCTCACCCAACGCCTCACTCCACCGCCCAGGACTCGGACATCTAAAACCACTCGAAGAGCAACACCTTCGCCGGCAGGCACTGAGATCACCACCACCATGCACGCCAACTCAAGATCTCCAGCCCCATGGTCCTCTGCACCTCCCTGCCAACACGGACCAAGTGCACCCCATGCCACAACGCACCGGCAACACCACCAGCTGAACACCACCACTGCCACGAGCCGAGACGGTTCCCCAAATGCGGCGCCTCCAAGGAGTGCATCGACGCCAATGGCGCCGTCGTCGACGTTCAAACGAACGGGTTTTCACCCCGAAACTCATACCGCAAGGAATGGCAGCCCTCAATGGTAATTTGGCGGGGGGAACGACGGCGACACCAAGCCACCGCCACCATTGCCACCGACAAAGCGGCAGTAAATGCTTCGTAGCGCCACCCTTCCGCCGCGACGCTCTCGTTCATGCCAAAGAGCACGCCCCGACAAAACCACATCGGCACTCCCGGAAGAAGCCCGACACCGCCCGAGGCACCACCTCAAGACACCCCGCCAAGACACCGCAGGCCCCCAGCCCCACCACCACGGCGGCGCCCTACTAGAAAAAGCCGACGAGGAGGAGAAGGAGAGTACCAGCCAACTTGCCGCACTCCGGCCGCTCGCACGCCGAACGCCCCCTTCCATCAACTCCGGGCCGCATGGACCGGAACCCGGCAGTCGAGGCTCACCCGCCACAGCCACCGCCGCAGGAGCCCGCAGCGCCTACCACCACCGCACCGCCGCATTAGCCGCCACCGCCGCCATCTACCCGCGCCGGCCGCCGCCGGTGCCGCCCGAGCCGACCCACGGCCGCGTCGCGCCGCCCAGCCCGGCCCCGCCCCCACGCACAGCGCCTCGCCCCTCGCAGCGGCCGGATCCGCCGGAGACGGATCGGATCCGAGGGAGAAACCCGACGCCGTGAGGGGCAGCCCACGCCGGCGAGGCCGCACCGGGATCGGGCGGCGCTGCCGCCGATCCACCGGAGAGGAGGGGAGCCCACGCCGCCGCCCCCCCACAGGCCACGCGAAGCCCCCGCGGCCCTTTCGGCGGCGCGGCGGGGAGGAAGGGGACGGGCGAGGAGCGGTGGCGGCTAGGGTTAGTCGCGCGCCGCCCACGCGAGAGCAACGGGAGCGACGGGTCCTTCGCTCGTATAAACAAAATTGTCAAAGAGAGAGAGAGAGAGAGAGAGAGAGAGAGAGACAACAAATCTAGGAAAGAAAAGGAGAGATGATATGGAAGAGAATGCATACCAGTGAAGTCTGAACTACAGAGGATGAATTATTCATTACATTCCGGATTGGTATTCTTTTTGCACCTGATCGATCCGTGTCTTAAAATTTTGTGTAATGGTGAAAAATAATTGTAATTAGCAGGCGTACAGGCAAATAAATAGTGGGGGACTCTAGTGAGAGAAAAACAATAAATTCTGAGTAGTTCCGATGAAGTCAAAGATATGATAGTACTAAAATAGGTTCAAGCCTGTTGAGTGCAAGCAAACACATGGTGGTGGTACATACAGGGACGGGCGACGTAACGGGTTGGTGCCCATTCAGAACTGCAGATAGCGATCGCCAGGCAACGGATCGATGCTTCTATCTCGGTGTCTTTAGTTGAACAACCCAGTACGCAATACGACTTCGATCGTTTTAATTGTTCAGGTAACAGCTGTGAGCCATGCATGAGATGAAGATCTAATGGATAAGATGTATGAATCTTGTGCAATATGAATGGTTCACGTTATCGTCTAAACTAAAGACAGATTTCAGGCGCCTGCCTTTTAGACCAAAAGTGTTTTGATAATTGAATTGGGTGGTTCCTCACTAACGTTGCACGATAAACAACACAACACTGCTGCTTGTAGCCCTGAATCTACCGTGTGTTCTTGATGGGATAGATATTAGCTAGATAGCGGAGTTGTCACCGACGTTTAATTAAAAATATTTTTCTTATTGGTTTTGGAACTGAGATTTGAGAACTCAGCAGATCTGTAACCCATCAAGCAATTATATCTCCCGGCCTTTCTTGGAAGCAAGCTCACAGGTTTTGCTTGCCGTGCTCGTAGTCTTTGCCCCCAAGACACAAGCCACACCACCGTAAGTACCACGGCTACGTACGTACAACTCGTGAGCAAAACTCATAAGCAAGATCATGCTCATTGCTGGGCTGCTGTTGCCCACTAGCACTCGTAGCAATCCAAATGAAAGTGCAAGCCACAAGCCACGACGGCCTCCCACGCGTTTTACTCTCTACACAGATCAACTCCAAGAAATAGCATCAATTAAAATGCTTGCTGCAGAGACGAGACGAGCAATAGCAAAGCCTACTAGCTAGGGGCAGCGGAGCACAAAGCCTGAAGAGAGACGATGCAGCTGGCGAAGGGGTCCCTGGACCTGGTGCTGGTGCCATGCGGTCTGGTGGTGATGCTGAGCTACCACCTCCTCCTCCTCTACCGCATCCTCCGGCACCCCGCCACCACCGTGATCGGCTACGAGAACCACAACAAGCTGGCCTGGGTGCGCCGCATGGTGCAGCCGGCGGCCAACCCCGAAGAGACGGCGCTGGCGCTGAGCGTCATCTCCAGCAACATCTCGGCGTCCACCAACCTGGCGTCGCTGTCCATCGCGCTCGGCTCCCTCATCGGCGCCTGGGTCAGCAGCACCACCAAGATGTTCATGACGGAGCTCGTCTACGGCGACCGCAGCCAGTCCACGGCCACCGTCAAGTACATCTCCCTGCTCGTCTGCTTCCTCGCCTCCTTCACCTGCTTCATCCACTCCGCCAGGTACTACGTCCAGGCCAGCTTCCTCATCACCACGCTCGACTCCGACGTGCCGGCGAGCTACGTGCAGCACGCCGTCATCCGGGGCGGCAACTTCTGGTCCATGGGCCTGCGGGCGCTCTACCTCGCCACCACGCTGCTCATGTGGGTCTTCGGGCCAATACCCATGTTCGCCTGCTCCGTGCTCATGGTGGCCATCCTGCATATGCTGGACACCAACTCCCTGCCCCTGCACCAGCACCAGTTCACAGTTAGGAAACGGCATGAGCAGAGAGCTCTCACCTCAACCTTCCCTACGAGGCAGCAGCAGCCCAATCTGCAGAATCCAATGCTCAGCAACCCGGTGTTGTCACCTGTTACGTTCTTCAGTTGAACTACAAAATTTTTCAGTAATGTTGAAGAATCTGAATTTAGTGCAATTATACACTACATTACATTAATGTTCAGCTACAAATTTTCATTACACATATTGTTTCCCTATTACTAGGACAACTGCTACATATAGGTAAATGGTCTGCACTGGCTCCCAGTCCTCTGTTGTTAGTCTCTAGAGAAGAACAGTGGGGACATTGGGGTCATTCCCATTGGACTCGGTAGTTTTCTTCTTGCCTCGCTTCTTGAGCTTCTTTTTTGAATCTGAATTGTTCCTTCATGTTCTTCTCCCATGCTTTCTTGTGCTTGTTGTAAATGAACATTGCAGCTCGCGCATCCTCGATCTGTATGAGTACAGAATGTGGTCATGCAAGCAATCATGAGCAGGAGTGACATAAAAATGGAAGTGTTAGGAACTTAGGATCATCACGACACAAATCAGTAACCATGAATATATGTAACACGTACGGGGCAATGCTCATTCTGTTGTATTTTAGCACCAAGTACTTCAGCAGCAAGATCCTTCAATGATCGCCTCTTTCTCTCCCTAGTGAATTGAAATTCACATGTCAATACAGGGTAATCACAAGAATAATCATGTCAGAGCAGATTTCCAGACCATCTAACCTTCGGAAAACCTCATATTCTGATGTATCCCTAATGTCCTTCTTTGGGTGGCTTAGTAGCAGCACCTGGAAATTATTAATTAAATTAGAGAAGAACACACACAGCGTGCATAAAGAAAGGAGTTAAAGACACCAACCTTGAGATCATTGTGCAGTGCATGACCAACAAGAACTCTTCCTTTAATCAGCTCAGCTACTTCCTTCTGCACGACCCAGAATTCATTGGCTGCAGTGACATCAGACAGTTGCATAACAGAGATCACCACCCTTGACAGCAAGGGAGTACCGTATAGTGATAGATCAATAATGTAGCGTTGTATCTACCTTTGTTCATGTGCTTAGGTCTAATCCCACTAATCCGGGTACGGTAGTCCACAATTCGCTCCACAGTACGAACATATTCATCATAAACAACATTGCCAAAGGAATTAACCTGACAACAAGCATACTGAGATTAGACTTACAGGATGATAAGTCAAATGCGCGGACACATTTACATTATCCAAATGTTTGGACATGTCAAACAAACTTCCTCAAGTGCATTCGGGCGTATGGCAAATAAAAACTACATATCAAGTACCACATAATGTTTAAGAACAAACAGTTCTGACATGTCTTGATCCTGTGTTCAGCATGCCACAGGTCTAGAAAATCCTTCTTGTTCAAGGAGGAAGTTTGGTTCTTACCCATAGCTCTCTCAAGAAAGTAAGGAAATCCTTGCCTGCTCTTTTCCCAAGCCTAATTAAACATGCCCGGACCGCTTTAATCAGTTTTCCATCAAACTTAAGCATGCAATTCAAGAATAACCTTCACTGCTTGAAGCCTTCAACATTTACATCACATCAAATATCAAGCATAAATGCACACAAAATACACGAGGACATTACAAAGGACTACACAATGTTTTCTGTGTACTTACCCTATAAACAAATGTTATTGACTCTACTCAATGTTTGTTCTGACACAGGGTGATGACTACCGAGCATTAACAATTTAACTTGAAGTCAGTCTCATACTTTAATTCAGATAATTCCAGATTCAAGGATGTAGAAGATCATGTGAATAAACAAACCACTAACAATTTTAATGTTTATATGGTTTCATAACACTAAGTTTATACACTGAAACATTAATCCTATAGCATTTTCAAAGCACAAGTAGGCATACATAGCAGTTTGTAACAGACAAAACAACAGCGTAAGGGAAGAGGATCACATTGTAGTTGCTAGACATTATCTAAATAAAACAAAGTATTTATCACTTTATTAGCATAACACCTGGGTTTAACATCAGGTAAGTAAAACAAACCATAGAAACCCCACAGGCCACAGGATACAAAATTGTTTTACTGTAGTGCCAAACCCAAATGTAAATTAATAGCATGTTACTGAAACAAACACCTGAATACTACTAGTGCCAAATGCAAGCTTGTACCGAACCACAAAAATGAAAGTCAATCCAGGTCATGGACTCATGGGAGCTCTGAAAACCACCTAGTATTTATTAAACTAGACATCTGAAATGACAAACCTCCAACTATGGATTTGCCCAATTCAACTTCAGAACATCTCCACGATGGAATAATAGCAATCTTATTCCCTGGACAGAGCAGACTATTACGCTACTCCTTCATGATTAACAGCTTTCGGCACATCCTGAACCTTCTACCTTCCAATTCAACAACGAACAACCACAGACCTATTGCTCTGCCATCTCTCCAAATCCAAAGCGGTCTCTACTCCACTCAAGAATTTGATGACTACGTACATCATTATTCATAACTAGTTACTAGGCAAGTAAATAAACTAGAAAATTGAAGTACACGTAAGAGATAGTGCTGCTTACCAAGGTAACCCTGCCGAGAGCACTTTTGCTGCCATCAGATCCTACCCCGACCATCTCACAGTCAATCGCCACCGCTTTAGTCAAGCTGATGACCCCCAAAACACCATTCCCAAACAACGAAATCAAAAAAACAAATCTCAAACCGACAATCCAAGCGTGTCGATGCCAGGACATGCTCACCTGGTGTCGTCGGAGGTTGGCTCGAGTTTGACCTCCTGCACTGCGGGTGGTGGAGATGGCTCTGCAGGCGCCGGAGGGCCACCATCGTGCTTGCGCTTGCCGAGGTGGGTCGCGGCGGGGCGGTGGGGAAGCTTGGACTGGAGCTGCGCCCAGTTAGGATTTAGGACGGAGGGGGGCGCTGTTTTCTGCCTGGGCTTCCGCTTCCGCCTCGGATTGTGGCTGGGATTTTCGGCTGCCGGCGGCGGCGTGGAAGACGGCGTCGGAGCCGCCATGGGTATTGGGGACGATTGCGGCGCGGGAGGACGGAGATGGAGGTTTTTTCTTTTCTTTTTCTTTTGTGTGTGTGAGGGTTTTTGTTTTATATAAGGGTATTATTCTAACTTCCAACTTCAAAACGTTCTCTTGGGTTCAAAATTTTAAATAACTTTCGGTAACTAATTTTTTTATACGGTGTCTAGGGTTTACCTAAGCATGGGTTGGTTCACACCTCAATAGCATGGTATCACTAGCAGTGGTAATGCAAGCGAATAAAGGGTATTAGGGTGTGATTGGTTGCCCTAACTGGGTAGTGCAAAGGGTCATTCGCCTCAATATGGTCCACTCGGCCCGTGTTTGGTTGCTCGGTTACTTTTTTTTTTTGCATCCACTCATTCACTTTAGCCCCTCTGTCCTGGCTCTCCTCGATTTGAGCTTCCCATATGAGCGGAATGGCTTGTGCATGCGTGCAACCAAACACGACCTCGTCCAGTGATAGACCGACCACAAATACTGATAAAGATAACAAAATGCATAGTGTCACCATGGCTGGGAACAACCTGGACGTCCCTTCCATCCCGACTTGCTAACATTTGAGCAACCAATCACACCCTTAGATGCACATGGTGTTAAACTATGAAGGTTAGTTTAATAGTTGTAATGGTGGTGTTATGACAACATGCCTCCATATAGGACAGTGACGGTGGAGCAACGAGAGAAATGATGGTGTTGGTGGGCTACTGCAGATTAGGGGGTGGGCTGCCTGGGCCGTAACCCTCGTGGCAGCCTCAAGTCATATGTAAAATATTATTTATTTATTTATTAGCCTCTAAATCATCATTGTTTTTTTTTAATTCTAGCCTTAATCTTCATTATTTAGCCCTCCTTGAGGAGCTTATTCTGGGTCCGCCCCTAGTGAGCTACAATGGCATAGGCGGGAGCAGGAGGGTGAGGTAGGTGGGCAAGAGGAGGCAACAACGTAAGTATGAAAGTATCGGGCGGAAGAGGATAACAGAAAAGAGATCAAATCGTCACAAAAGTGTAAATGCCAAAGAAAAATATCAACCAAGTAATAATATAGAGACGAGACAGGTTCTTTTCAAAATAGACATGCTAATTTTGGGCCATCCAGATCAACTTTGCAGAATAAGTTTAGGAATTTGCCATTCCTATTATCCATAAAATGGAAATGTATCATATCTAGAGCTCAAAGTTGATTCCACTCCAAGTCTCCAACTCTAGATCATGGCACATCACATCCGAATTGAGCTAAATTTTACTTAACTTAATGCTAGATTCATCCATGTGTCTAAGGCGAAATTCAGTGAAGGTTTTGTAGATATTTTATCATGACAGTGGTGATTTCGTAATGGGATACATTGGCGGATGCTAAGTTCAGGCAAACCTGGGTTGAGCCTCCATTCGAACTTTTCCATACTTATATCAAAAAAAAAAAAAAAAAAAAAAAAAAAAAAAAACTTCTTCCCTTATCCTGCATACCTGCTAAATTTGCATGCATTGCATTGCATGTTAAGTAATCAAAGCAAGGACAATAATAACAGAGTAGGAAACGGGCTTAATACTAATGCCATGCCCGTTAGAGTCTTCACTAGTACAATGGCGTGGCTTGATTGATGTTGTTGGCCTAGGTGCACATGAATGACATTCAGAGCTATCAAGGTGGCAGGTGCACAACGAATGGGATTCTTCGTGAAGAAGTAAAACACTGGTTTAACGGTCGCAGTGGACTACGAGCAGAAAATTTTCTTTCGTGTGGCGCGTTCAGCCAAGCATTAAGATAGGCTTATATATCAACTAGCCACTGGTTGGAGAAGAAGAATCCATTTATCATCCCTCACCCTTTAAATTTGAGATAGGCTTATATATCAACTAGCATGTGTAACCCCACGCTTCGCGCGGGGAGGAAGTTGATAATGTATAGGATATGCAACGACAACATAATATTTGGTTGCGTTGGAGGATGGGGTAAAATCTTAGAGACTAACATGCAATTTGGAGTTAGTAGGGATTTGTTATAAAGATTATAACTTGGGAATTAATTATTAAATTGGATTAATGAAACCGCAATGTAAGAGCTTGGTAGAGTCTAGGGTGTACGTAGTTTATTTAGGAATTTTTTTGGAATTTTTGGTGCATGAAAAATAGAGTTTTGTTCGTCCAAATACGTTTATCGGGTGCCCATAGCATTTTCATGTTGACGGGGTTACTGTTTATGTCGCTAATAGATTATACTGTTCGCTAACGGGTTTAATTTTGATAGAACATGATCTGCTATTGTATGTATTTGATACTGTTATCGCTAACGGGTATACTGTTCATGAAACCCAATCTGCTACTGTCATGAAACCTGATACGGTTGCTTATCAGGTCATATTGTATCCTGCATAGTGATTTGTGTCTATGATGCAAACGGGTTTACTATTCATATTTTGGAAAGTTATGAAATCTTAAATTTTAAGCCAAATAACCTAATTTCTTAAGTAGATTGTAATTCTTTTAAAATAAAGGGATCCAAACGGGTCCTTAGTGATTATTGGCACTATGAAAACCAAAAGGGGCAATTGCATGGATGCCTCGGTTTTGAACTCCAACTACTCATTTGCTCCTTTCTTTCACTTTGTAAGATTGCCCCTGTTTTCAAGACCTGAAGCAACGGCATGCCCCTACTTCATCTATGATATGTAATGGTGTTAAGTCAAAGATTAAAAAGATACTTCGTTGTTGCCCCTGTTTTTTTAAGATAAATTTGCAAATATGGGTCTATATATTATGCTATTTGCACTTTGCATGGTTATCAAATGTTGTCAAATTCTAGTAAAATTCTAAAAATGCTATTATAATTAACTCAAATGGCAACTAAATTCGAAGCATATTTGAATCCACTCAAAAATAGATAATAGTGCAGTCCAAATAGACATAACAGGTCCGTATTTGCAAATTCATTAAAAAATGTGGCAATGATGCAAGGACAAAACTTGACTTAGTCACTTTTTAGTCTTGACTTAACACCACTATGGGCCTATGTGCATATGTTGTTGCTTTAGGTTTGAAAAAAAATGGGCAATCTTGCAAAGTAGAAAAACGAGGAAAATGAGTAAATAGAGGTCAAACAGAGCCATCCTTGCAATTGCCCAAACCAAAAACTAATACAAAGGTCTGCCAACTACCTAGATCAACACAACACTATATGTTCACGCCTGTATTTTTTATAGCGAGGGACGCTGCAAAGGCTGGGCTTACCGCTATTTTTTGATCTCCATGCTCATATAACAGTTAGCACAATTGCAATGCCCGCTGTTTGATGTGATAGATGTAGTTGAAGTGGTTGATGATGGAGGCACAATGACAAGTAAAGGCTTTCAAAAAAAAAAAAAAAAAAAAAGATAACAAGTAGTACTCCCTCCATCCTAAAATAAGTGTTGCTATATTCCTGCCGTCAAAGTTTCTTTGAGTTTAAAGACTCCCCATGACCCAAAAATAGAAGTCATCATGGGTTACGTGCATGTCAAACTTGTTTAACTTTAACTAGGTTTGTAAAAATGCAAACAACATTTATATCTTTAAATAAGTTTATTATGAAAATAAATTAAACAAAATAATAATTATGTATTATAAATATTAGTATTTTTATGTATATTTGGTCAAAGTTTAAAAAGTTGACATCTCAAAAAGAACAATTTCTACTTTGGGATGGAGGGAATAGGTTTGTAGAAAATATATACAACATTTGTATCTACAGATACTTTTGTTATGAAAATAAGTTTGATGATCCATGTAATGATATAGATATTTGGTCAACGTTATGTTTACATTTTTTTTTTTTTTTGTCAAATTCTGGTCTCAAGTCATTTTATCACTGCCGTTTGGTCGCGAGACAAACATGGATAGTTCTACCAAGTTTTTCGCGCTAACTTTAGCCATGGTCAATATTTGTCACGCTTGGTCGAGAGACAAACATCAATATTTCTAATTTTCTACCAAGGTTTCTTCGCCCCCAACTTTAGCCATGGTCAATATTTGGTCACACTTCCATTTGCACCCAGTGTCAACCAAACTTTAGCCATGGTCAATATTTGGTCACGCTTCCATTTGCACCCAGTGTCAACCAAACTTAGGGAGCGCCGGTGTTTCACCAAGAGATCAAAACGGGTTAGTTTTCATACTGCTAATAAACCCTACCAATCCACTCCAGAACAGTTTTCCCGTATGATAAGTACAACATAATTAGCTTATGGTGCCCACCACATCAACAAGAGTACAAGACTACACGAGCATGTCTGGCTCACAGCTCATTCGTGATCTGTTTTCCTTTTCCTTTAGTACATAATTGTATTTGTAGTACTTGCAACACAAAACAGAGTTCTTTCCACAATTATTACAGTCCCCGCCCACTCAAATATATCAAATTTGCCAGGAGGGAGACGGGCAACACATTTATAATAGCACAATTGATATTGCAACTTACAGATAAACATATCTACAAGATTACAATGCACCGTCTTTTTCATAGTCAGGGTTTAAAGGGAATAATCTAAAAACGTGTTTCAGAGGACAAACTCGCTAGCCCTTGTACGTTTCTACTTCCAAAACTTTCAGCACGATCTTCGCCTCTTAACTGAAATGCCTATCCAATCCAAAAAAAAGAAATGTGTATGGCTTCAGTCAGACAGTCACCGAACTGACTACAATCAGACACCACTTCAGACATTCCTTCCTGGAATAGCTTTTGAGCCAATAAAATGCACAAGGGATCAAGAAAGCATCTCAACATGGTGTGGGTGGCATAAACTGTCAATGGCATGGATCAGTTTCCTCCGTGGACCTACAGCATCAAGTCCCATATCTTTCAGCTGTTTCATAGTAAGAGAGGCAAGCTGATACATCCCTAGCTTTTCAGTGTCCAATATGTTCACAAACCATCCAAGACCACAACCGAAAAGCCAATTCCTCAGCCCGCCAAACCCAGCAACCTGTCTCTCAAGAAGCTGGGCTCGAATTATCTTATTCGCAACAGGTGAAGATATAACTGGCATCCTTGGCTTACCCATGCTTCCAAAGAAACTTGTCGCCTTCCCAGTTTCTTGATGAAACAATTCTCGAACAGCATGATCCTTAGTCCATTCGGTTTTTACAACAGAGATAGCAGAACTGTGTGGTAATTTATCATCTGTCATAGTTGGAACATCCTCATGGACTATACTGCCATGCGCTGGAGGGGACTCCTGACATTTCTTGGCTGCCAACTTCTCGGGGTGCTTTTTCTGGCAGCATCAAAGTCCCTCTTGCTCCTAGTTATGCAAGACTGCTTAGAACTTATTGTGGGCATATTTGATTGATGATTTGCAGTAACAGGTGATTGTGGAGGAATTAATATGGTGATACGCTGTTTCTTGACTATTACCCAGTCATCATCCTCATAATTGCAGTTCCTTGAACATATAGGATCAGAGGAAACCTCTGTATGTGGTTTCTGATCACGAACGTTAGGCATGGCTAGTGAAGTGTTCATAAACAGTCTTTTATGCACATAATACAAAACCTCCTTGGTGCTTAGAGAAGTACCTAATAAGATTAAGAAAGAAGCAAAGGATCATTCATATTTTCATATACTGTGCAGAAATAACTGTAGAACAATAACAATTAACAAAAGCTATCTAGTGGAACTGTAGAACAGAAAGGAGGGAAGATCAAATGTAAATAACCTTGCCATTCAAAACACAAACATGTAGCTAAGACAAGAACAGGAACAGCATGAATCAAGATATACAGTTTTGCTGGACTAGCACATATCTTGATTGGCTCCAGTATATAGCATACACTGGTTGTCATTCGAAACACAAACATGTAGCTAAGACAAGAACAGGAATAGCATGAACCAAGATATGCAGTTCTGCTAGACTAGCACATATCTTGATTGGCTCCAGTATATAGCATAAACCTTCGAGTTTCTTCAACAAAATACAAATAAGCCTATATCTAATCAGTCAATTGTTCATTATTCATACCCATCAAATCCATTCACACTAGACATATCGTTAAAACTCTTGTTGCCATAATATTGTTTCATTGCTTGCAATGGTAAAATCAATGCATTAAAACTCAGCAGATGTAACAATGTTATGAGCGATAATCGACAAAAAGCATGAAACGAGGAGGTCCATCCTATCTAACACGTAACACCCGACAAACTCTAGGTTAAAAGGTTAATTAACATGTACCATAAATGCAGGTACAAAAAGCAGCATGGAAAGCAAGAAAAAGAACAAAAGGCACCTCTAAACAGAACTCATAAATTACAAGAAACAAATCAAATATCAAACATTGAACAAATTATAGCATGAGGATGCTGCCACTGATCATGTTGTATCTAGTTAATTGGACATCCAAGGATCAAATTCAAAGATAGTGAACTTAAACCGTCCAGCCTGACCCAAATTCACTGGCATACCTAAATAAACAATTAAACACAAGGTTCCAAAGGCGTTAGGCACTAAATAGGGGCCAGGCTCCGCCTACATAAACCTTCGATTGGCGCCTAGGACACCTAAGCAGAGATTAAACGTGATTAAATGTTTGTGCTTTTTCCTTTTGCCTTTTGGGCTACTAGGATGTGCATAATTTCATCACAGACTCAGTCCAGCCTTGTTACAACAAAAGGAACAACAAGCCAGCAGCAGTATCTCCTTTGGCCCAGAAAATATTAAGGGCTGGGACCCATTATAACCCTACGCCCCAACCTTATCCATGACCATTCTGTTTCCCTTCCCGTTGTTAAGTGTATGATGAAGACCTAGTCTATAGGCCTATCTATAGGCCCTATCCATATATAGCCATGTGGCTCTCTATATAAGCAACTGGCCATCTCTGGAGTACTCATACAGAGTGATTCCCAAGGTTCGTATCATGGCATCAAAGCTCTGGTTGAGGGTTTAGAATTAGACAGTCTGATTCAACCCACGAACACGATCCATTTTTCTTCCTTGGGATGCATTCTTCGAGTTGGTGCGGCATGTCGTCGTGCCACTGATCCCCTCTGTCTCGCGCTGTGCGGCCCGTCGCCGCGCGTGCGTCCATCAGCCGTGCGGCCCGTCGCCGCCGGCCAGTCGCCACTTCTTCGTCGGTCGTGGATCGCGGTGCTTGGTCCACGCGATCAGTGTCTCCGTCGCGGCCATCCGCTCGTCACCTGTCATCCGCCCGTCGCGGATCGTCGTCGCGGCCATCCACTCGTCGCCTGTCATCCGCCCGTCGCGGATCGTTACTCTTCCTCCAAGCGGGAATCGCGGCCATCTGCATCGGTCCGCCCTGTCCGCACGTCGCGGGTCTTCGCATCCTTGGCCCGTCGCGGTCAGCACCTCTTCGTCACGCGGCCCGCTTCGTGGGCCTCGTCTGCACGCGCGGGACTTCTCCAGGCACGTCTGTCCAGTCGCGCGCGAGACTCATCGCGTCTCCGCACATCATCGTCGCGCGCGGGGACTTCTCCATCGGGCTTCATCGCGTCAGCTCGTCTCCGCCCGTGTGGAGGTCCTGCACGGCCATCGTCTGCTCCTCTCCACCCGTGAGGAGTTCCTGCACGTGTGTCCAACAAAACAGAGGAGGCCCTGCACGTTCTGCTCTGCTTCTCGTACTGTGGTAACAGATCGCTGCTGTCCTCCTCCTGTCCTCCTTGGTCATTCCTTGCTCAGTTGCTAGCAGTTGTTTCAATCATGTCGCAATCTCAGTTCAATGCAATTGTTATCCGTATCACCTTAGAAGGTCCAAATTATCCTGAATGGGCTTTCTGTGTGGAAACTGCATTAAGGGGTCATGGTTTACTCCATCATCTAACTGATAATGCCCCTAAGCCTAAGGAAGATGGTAGTAATGCTACTGCAGTAAAGGATTGGGGTATCAATGATGGCAAAGTGATGGCTGCTATGATCAATAGCACTAAACAATCCTTGATTATGAGTCTATCTAAGTTCAAAACTGCTAAATCCATTTGGGAAAATTTGAAGCAGCGCTATGTACAAGACAGGGCTCTTTTACAGAGTCTTATGCAACAAATTCATGTCATTGAGCAGCATGATATGTCCATCGATGAGTATTATTCTGCTTTTGATCGATTGATGGGATCCTTGACTTCCATGGTACCTGAGTGTTCAGCTGCTCCTTGTTCAGCACATAAATTTATTGAAAAGTTTTTCACTTATAAATTTGTCATGGGAGTTCGAGCTGAGTATGATTCCATCCGTACACGGTTATTGCATAGTTCTTCAGATCTTACTATGGCAAATGCTTTGTCAGAATTGCTTGCAGAAGAAACTCGTCTCAAGTCCCTGTCCTCTGCAGTATCTCATGGTGTGTTGGCAGCTTCTCGGAGGATTAGTGCACCAAATAGTACTTCGGAGAGCCTTGTAAGCATTGTGGCAAGACTAATCATCTCTCAGAAAATTGTTTTTCTCATCATCCAGAGAAGTTGGCCGAGTATCGTGCGCGGCGTGCTGCTCATAGTGGTCGTGGTCGTGGACGTGGTTCCACTACTAGAGGCTCAGTTTCAGTTGCTGCCTCCTCGACTATTAGTGCTCCTTCATCTTGGGTGCTTGATTCAGGCGCTTCTTTTCATGTGACTTCATCAGTCCCAGTTGGTTGCCTGCAAGTCGGTCCCTGGTGGCGCCTCTGTTCAGACAGCTGATGGTACATCTTGTCCTATCACTCAACAAGGTTCACTTTGCAACAATCAATTTTCTGTACCCAGTGTTTCCTTTGTACCTCAGTTGTCTATGAATCTTATGTCGGTTGGTCAAATTACCGACCACAATTGTTTTGTTGGTTTTGATGAATCATCTTGTTTTGTTCAGGACCGTCGCAGCGGGAAAGTGATTGGGACTGGCCATCGCCGTAAAGGTGCCTCTAGCCTCTACATTTTAGACACCCTCGTCTTCCTTCTTCCGCTCCACTTACAGCTCATGTCTCATCTGCTGCGTTGTCGTCAGCCTCTTCATTTGCCAAGTGGCATCATCGTCTCGGTCATCTTTGTGGGTCTCGCTTGTCCTCCATGATTAATAAAGGTTGTTTAGGTCATACCTCTATTGAGTCTAGCTTTCATTGTAAGGGTTGTAAGCTTGGCAAACAAATACAACTTCCTTACTCTTCTAGTGTTTCTAGTTCTGCTAGACCTTTTGATCTTATTCACACCGATGTATGGGGTCCTGCACCTTTCGCTACAAAAGGTGGTCATAAATACTATGTCATTTTTATTGATGATTATTCTCGCTATACATGGGTTTATTTCATGAAACATTGTTCACAATTGTGTTCCATTTATCAGTCTTTTGTTCGAATGGTTCACACACAATTTTCTACTCCCATTAAAATTCTTCGTTCTGACTCTGGGGGTGAGTATTTGTCTGCTGCCTTTCGCCAATTTCTGTCGTCTGAGGGTACACTTGCACAACTCTCTTGTCCGGGTGCTCATGCCCAGAATGGTGTTGCTGAACGTAAACATCGCCATCTCATAGAGACAGCTCGCACACTTTTAATTTCATCATTTGTCCCTTCTCATTTTTGGGGTGAAGCAGTTTCCACTTTTGCCTATCTCATCAATAGGCAACCTTCATCCAAACTGTCTAATCGTTGTCCTGGTGAAGTACTTTTTGGTACTCCTCCTAGCTATGCTCATCTTCGAGTTTTTGGATGCACTTGCTATGTTCTGCTTGCACCTCGTGAGCGCACAAAATTGATTTGCACAATCTGTTGAATGTGTTTTTCTAGGGTATAGTCCCGAGCATAAAGGCTATCGATGTTATGACCCTTCTTCCCGTCGCATCTGTATCTCTCGTGATGTTACCTTTGATGAGGATCACCCCTTCTTTTATAACCCTTCCACCAAGCCTTCATATTCTCCCACAGAGTCCACCTCCTTTTTAAGCCTTCCTCCAAATTCATCCACCGATGATGCCTCGCATCCTCTCGATCCTCCTATTTCCATCACACCACCTTTGCCTAATACAACATCCTTGCCGCCATCTCACTCTTTTTCAAAACCACCTGTTACACGTGTCTTGGTCGCCGTACCTCCCAACTTCCGTCTAGTTCTCCCACCATGGCTAGTCCTGATGAGCCCACTGCTGATGCTCCTGATAATAACATTGATGATTCACATGTTGATGAGTTACAGGTTGCTCCTCGATATAATCTTCGAGACCGCAGTACCATTCAGCCTGCAGAAAAGTATGGTTTTCCCCATGTGCATGCTATTGTTGCTGAGCCATCCAATTATCAGGAAGCCTCTAGTATTCCAGAATGGCAGCTAGCTATGTCTGAGGAACTTGCTGCCCTTGATCGTCAAGGCACTTGGGATCTTGTTCCATTGCCACCGCACACAGTACCTGTTACATCTAAGTGGGTATTCAAAGTCAAGACCAAGTCAGATGGCTCTATCGAGAGATACAAGGCTCGTCTTGTTGCCAGAGGTTTTCAGCAGACTCAGGGTCTAGATTATGATGAGACTTTTGCACCTGTTGCTCATATGACGACAGTCCGTACATTAATTGCAGTTGCTGCTTCTTCTTCTTGGCCTATATCTCAAATGGATGTCAAGAACGCCTTTCTTCATGGTGATTTGACTGAAGAAGTTTATATGCAACCGCCCCCGGGTGTTGTTGTTCCTCAGGATATGTCTGTCGTCTTCGTCGTGCTTTATATGGCCTTAAGCAGGCTCCTCGTGCTTGGCATGAGCGTTTTGTCTCGGTGATACAGGCTGCTGGTTTTTCAGCTAGTGATCATGATCCGGCTTTATTTGTTCATTTATCACCGCATGGCCGTACGTTGCTTCTTCTCTATGTTGATGATATGTTAATTATGGGGGATGATGAAGATCATATTTCTCATGTGAAGCAACAACTCAGTGCTGAATTTCAGATGTCTGATTTGGGTCCTCTCAGTTACTTCTTAGGCATTGAGGTCAAGCACTCTACTAAGGGATATCATCTTTCTCAGTCTAAGTACATACAAGATCTTATTACCCGTTCAGGCATAACTGATAGTCGAACTGCGGCCACACCCATGGATCTTCACCTGCAGCTTCGTCCCACTGATGGGGTACCTCTTAAGGATCCCTCTCGATATCGACATATTGTGGGCAGCCTTGTTTATCTCACTGTCACCAGGCCAGATATTGCTCATGCAGTCCATATTTTGAGTCAATTTGTTTGTGCCCCAACCTCTGTTCATTTTGGACATTTACTTCGTGTGCTACGCTACTTACGGGGGACATCATCTCAAAGTTTACTCTATGCGCATGATAGTCCGCTTCAGCTTCATGCTTACTCGGACTCCACTTGGGCGAGTGACCCGACAGATCGCCAGTCCATAACAGGGTATTGTATTCTTCTTGGTTCTTCTCCTATTGCCTGGAAGTCCAAGAAACAGGTTGCTGTATCTCGTTCTAGTGCAGAAGCCGAGCTTCGAGCACTTGCAACTACTACTGCAGAAATTGTATGGCTTCGATGGTTGTTGGCTGATTTTGGGATTTCTTGTGATGTTGCCACACCTCTTCTATGTGATAACACTGGAGCCATCCAAATTGCTAATGATCCCGTGAAGCACGAACTTACAAAGCATATCGGTGTGGATGCTTTCTTTACTCGATCTCATTGTCATCAGAAAACTATATCTCTCCAATATGTGCCTTCGGAGTTACAACTGGCTGACTTTTTCACTAAAGCACAAACCCAAGAGCAACATCGGCTTCACTTGATCAAACTCAATGCTTCAAATCCTCCACTTCCACCTTGAGTTTGAAGGGGGGTGTTAAGTGTATGATGAAGACCTAGTCTATAGGCCTATCTATAGGCCCTATCCATATATAGCCATGTGGCTCTCTATATAAGCAACTGGCCATCTCTGGAGTACTCATACAGAGTGATTCCCAAGGTTCGTATCACCCGTCTCCCTCCCAGCATGCACACATCTGCCGCATGCCTGCACAGCCAGCCGCACTTCACATACCACAAGGTCTGGGATTGCTGGAGTCAGATGGCCCCAGCCACTTGATAGCACGCACCATAGAGGCACGTGGGGTGGCAGTTACTTGAGTTGGTGCTAGAGAATTTCCTTGCTGTTGGCACCAACACAAGATGTGGAGATGGCGGTTGCAGCCACAGCAGAAGCAAATATTGTTTCTTCGTGTGCTGCAGCCCACCGTGCTCGCGCATGCTCCTGCCGCTCACCCATGCACGCGCTAGCTTGCCATCATCCTGATTTCCTATCATTCCACACCACCTTTAATTGAACGCCTATGTCCAAGGTGAGGTGCCAAGAGCTCCATTTCGCTCTTAAATGTGCCTAGGCGAGTGCTTAGTTGTGTGTTTTTTAACACTGATTAAACATATGCGATTGGATCCAAATGAAAGAGAACCGAGTCTGAAGAACACTGAGCAGCAGCCATAGATCCAAGAGGAGTATAAGTCTTAATGAAGTCATCAACTGTATATAACATGGCATCATGGTAGCTGAAGTGTTGCCCTGCGGTGGGCAAACCCTTAATGAAGAGGGTGCATTAGGAAGGCTTAGGGTGTGTTTGGTTGCAGCATTTTGATCTAGCCAGGCTAGTTTGGGCCAGGTTTTTGGTGTTTGGTTGCAAAATGAGGGAGCGTAGCCATGCTTTTGGTGTTTGGTTGCAAAATGAGGGAGCGTAGCCATGCTAGGGCTGGCCAAAATGGGAGAGTTAGCCAGGCTAGGATTGAATTGCAGGGTTGGTGTTTCTTTCCTGGCCAGGCTCCGGCTGGCCACCACTCATTCCCATCACCTCCCGCGTCGTTCCTCCATGCCGAGCCGTTCACCTTCCGCGTTGCGTTGTCGCTTCGCCGCGAGATGATCCGGTCGTCGGCCGTCGCGACGACGCCGCCGCCCTTAAGCCCGAGCCGCGATCGCAGTTTGTGGTCCTCGTCGTCGAGGGCAACTCCGACCCCGGCGGCGAAGCCAGCGTGGACAACTTCCGCTTCGCCGTTCGGCAAGACGGGGGCCCGCCAACACGCGCAAAGTCATACGCCCGACCTCAACCACATGTCCATGGGGGCGGGGGCGGCGACGGGCGGCCCGCTCAGCGCCGCGAGCAGCGTGCCTGCTCGCACGGCGGCCGTGGGGACGGAGACGAAGCGGCCCGCTCCGTGTCGGCAGCGCCTTACGCCGCCGCACGGCGTTGGCAGGGATGAGGATGGGCGGCCTTCCACGGGAGATCCAGCCGCCGCCGGCGGAGAGCCTTCGCGGAGGGATTGCCGCGTCCCGCCCCCGCGGTGCGAGCGCAGCCACGCCCCCGCTTGCCACTCCGTTGCGTCGTGCTCGGTGTGCCTGGCCATGGTGCCTTGATTTGTGTCGATTTCCCCAGCATGCCCTCATCCGTGCTGTGATGGATGGAAGTCTCGTTGCTCGGAAGCTTGCTGCCCTCACTTGTTTGCTACTGTGATTTTCATCAATTTGTTAGATTTGCACCGTGATTTGCATCAATTGCATTTTAGGTCGCGGGACAGATAAGCATGCCTATCACATGTTCGATAAAATGTAGGAGGTAAACTCACCGGCTCGAGAAAGAGGTGACTGTATGCAAATCAAGCAAGACAACCAAACACCCAAACCTGAAAACCTAGCTACGATGGGCCAAAATGACAAGAACAACCAAACAACTGCAGTTGGCTCCATTTAGCCTGGCTTCTCCTGGCCGAGCTAGTTTGGGCTAGCCAGGCTACAATTGGCTCCACAACCAAACACACCCTTAGTGTGCATGCTAGAAACAGCAGGCAGCACAAAAGTTGGGATGGGGGATGAAAAGGTAGCACAGGGACAGAGAGGACAGCTAGGTCAGGTGATGGGAGAGGTGGGCAGGTGGCAGAACATGATGGCAGAGAAAGGGCAAGCAGCTGAGAATGCATTTGAGCTTGCACTAGGGTTATGCTACCACATACCAAGGGAGTGGCTGCTATGGACCAGTGGTGGGAAATAACATGGATTTTTCTTTGTGTTGCATAAGCTGTGTACTGGGAAAAAAAACTTACTTCCTATGTCCCAAATTGTAGTTTACTTTGGATTTGTCCTAAGTCAAACTTCAACATTAACCAAGTTTGAAATTTCACCAACATCTGTAACATAAATTTGTTACCTTATATTCTTTATACTCCCTCCATTCGAATTGTAAGCTGTTCGGTTTTTCTAGATACATAGTTTTTGATAGACACAGACAAAATCAACTATAATTTGGAGCAGAGGAGTATCTCGAAAAAACAACAAACTTTCATCGGAGGGTACACCTGAAAACAACTAACTTTCATCTTAGTATGGAGTACTATAGGCAAACTTGATACAGTCAGTTCAATTTTTTTCATCTTAGTATGGAGTATTATAGGCAAACTTGATTACCATGAGTCTAAAATCCAGAGTCCAAGAATAAGATTTTACAAGTTACTATGATAGAAAAAAGTCCACTTCTAATGTTATGTTGACCACATATAGAGCCTACGTGTGATAATTTGATGGAATGTTCAACCATATTGTCCACATTTCTGTCAGATCTTTAACTTTTGAGTGCACTGGTCGGTCAATGTAGGCCACCTAAATCAAACACTCAATTTCTAGAGGCTGTCATCACATCTCTGTTGACAAATTCCATTCCTTTGTGCAAAGAAAACCCAGTGGTATCCTAAGTCCTAACTCATTGAGGAGGGTACATGCTAAGGTCCAGTAAACAAGAGAGGTAAAAAATTAACTGGGGAGAAAGAGACTGATGTCCCAGATTCATAGAAGCATATGGCAGCCCAAAACAAAATGAAAAGAAAAAAAAAAGTAAAGACTATCCATTTCTCAGCCCAGCCGCTGAGGATAAGCGATGGTGGAGTTGGATCGCTGGGGACCAGAGAAGCATGCCTCTATTTCGCTTCACTCGCTTGGGCAGTGGCAGGCCCAGGATTTTGAGGTTGTCTGGTTGGGCATTCAAAATAAGAATGGGTTTCAACAAAAAAGACAACTTAAAGTTGTGAACTACAACATAAGTACAATTGCACAATACATAGCAGATATAACACATAATATATAGTAGATGCAAGTGTGATGAAACTGGTGGTTGCGAGCAACAATTCTAATCAATGTTATTGATGTGATCTTAATGTCTAATATAATCAGCAGGATTGAGTATGTATTATTCTGATGATTTCTTAAGGGCGTAGCACATGGATTAATAATTGTTAGTCATTACTGACAGTCTTTTGCTCTTGTTTGACGAATCAAAGCTTGGCCTTTCCAATCTTTTTCACCATTGGATGACAGACTGACTATTGTGTCATTATCTCTCTCGCTTCAAACCATTAGCAGTAAGCGTGGAGACGTGCACCTTAACTTCCTCTGTGAACTGTTCCGACCACAATGATGATTCACAATAGTTGCCAACTTGCCATCGCCATAATGGTGATCAATATCCGTTTTTCAGTTTGGTAATCGTCATAATAAAATGGTTAGTTCCAGTAAGTTCTGTCAGTCTCTACCCGTATATTCCTTTGCCCTTATATTGAAGCGGTTTCAAACAATCGAGTATTGAACTACTGATCTAATCTAATATTAGTAAATGGGAAGCCAATTGAATATTGATGCAATTGGTGCTGCAATCGATCAGAGACTCGAGAGTATTCAGACCTGTCCGGCTGCTCCTGTTCCGTTTCGCTGCTCGGCGATCTGGCCTCCCTCGATGGGACAGTGGATCGGTGTCGCACTGCCGCGTGGGCCGCGCCGGCCTCCAGCCACGGAGCCGCCCGGCTCTCAGTGGTTGCTGCGGCACTGCCACGGCCGCGGACCGCAGGTGCGCGGTGTGGCAACCGCCCAGGCCAAGCGGAGGGGAGAGCTGCCAGTCCGCCGCCCGCCGCGAACGGACAGAGGGTTTGGATCGCACGAACGTGGGTCGGGAGGGAGATTGGGATTTGGGAGATTGGGCGAAGCCTCGAGCGGATGGAATACGCACGCGCAGCGCACGAGCGCAGTGGTACGGGTGCTCCGTTGCGTTGTGTGTTTGTATTGTTGAGCCGACTCAGATGTACAGTCTTGAGCTGAATTCCTGAAGAACCTGTTTTGCATTTCACGGGCTCAACGTGCTCTTCCTTCCCGTAACAGCCTTTCACATCAAGTGTCATCATCCCACTAAAATTATAACAACATTAAGAGCTTTAATCAAAATCATGAAGACAAAAAGGCTACAAACCTTAAACAATGTGATGGTTCGATATATGGTTCGAGCACCCGTGTATGTATGGTTCGATATCGATCCTATGCAATAAATGCGCACATTGCACCGTACACTGTGAGGTCGAATCGACATCGCAACCGCTCCTTCCTATCGAACTCGGTTCCAAGAGAAAAAATTAAGGCCCGTGCGCTCTCTCTCCTACGGTTGAGACTCCTGCCGTAGAGAGGAATCTCTGCGCCCGTGCTGCCAAAGACGAAGGGGCATGTGGCTGCGGTTGCCAGCTCCAGACGAGGAACAATGGGGTGGCGGCGGCAGGCTCCGAGCTACTCCGTACATCAGATCCGGGCGCGGGGACCCGTGCCTTTGCCGACCTCAGCGTCTCGGTCGGGGGCGAATCCGGCACCGAGGGACAAGGGTTGTCCTCGACCCGGCGAGATCCGGCGCCGCAGCGGGGCGATGGTCACGCTTGCCTCCTCTCCACCCCGCGCGCCTCGGCGGGTGCAGCTGGAGGGCTTTCGTCGTGCGCTGCCACGGGGCCGCGAGCCACCGCCGCTGGGTCCGAGCCCCCGCTCGTCGCGGCCTCATGAGCCGCCACCGGGGTCCGAGTGGAGGCGGGGGGCGGCGGAGGGGCCGGCGGCGGCGGGCGTGTGACGGTGCCAGCTCGGGCGCCACCTCGGGACGAGACAAGCCACCATAGCATCTCCCGGGCATCGCCGGCGGTGGCGACAGCGCCCACAATGGCGGCGACGCGGTCATGGATTGGAGAACCAAGAATGGAATATGGATTAGCTAGGGGCTCGTCGTGCGGTGATTAGAAGATGATGAGGAAGAGGGATTAAGCATGCAAGGGGAGGGAAGGATTAGTGGTGGTGGGTGGCGGCCGCACCGCCGACCGCCCGTATTCGAGTCAGCGCGAGGAGGAAGGAGGCAAGTCCGTGCGATTCGTTGGGCAAGCGGAGCGATATTAGAGTGTGCGGGTCCCGCTATCGAGCCGACCCGATTCTATGCATTGTGAGCTGAGTATTAGAACCCGTCACTTCGTTGGTGGAGCCCTCTATAGGATCGAACCCGTACTCCCCCCCGCGCGTGTGCTCTTAGACGCATTTGGTTGCTGCGCATGCGAAGTTCACCAAGTTGTTTGGTTGGCGTATCAATGGAACCTGGCCCATGCTATGCAAAAATGAGCTTTGAGCCAGGCTCTGTGGGAACGAGCGAAACGACTATTCCTGGCTGGTTGCATGCACATGTTTACCTACTAATGATGGTATTAGTGATAGATTAGTGAATATTAAGCAATATTAAGATGTTTTAAAATAATTAATATATTGTTAGATGAAATAAGTACTTTAGAAGTGTATTTTTCATAAAAAAAATCATAATCATAAACTTATAATATTTTTCTCTCATACAACCTATCTTCATACAGGCAACCAAACAACATCTCTTCTTCGGCCCGGGCTATCTCTTCTCGGCCGGGCTCTGTCAAGTCTGATCAACCAAACACAACGAGTTGCATGAACTCGGCTGTCCCATGTGAGCTGGCTCAGAGATACGAGCCGGGCTGCGCTAGTACGCGCGCAAACAACCCCATTGTGATTCGGACACTTGTAGAAGATATGATCCTTGTTGGGATATTCCATCGCAATCTTTTACACACTCGCCGCACGTAATGGGAGGGAGGTCGGGCCTAAGTCGCTTAGGGCTTGTTTGTTTCGCTTACTAGTTGAGCATGTCTCGTATGTGGAAGTCAGGCTCACATGAGACAGGCGGAATGCATGCAACTTGTCGTGTTTGGTTGCCTATACATGTTTTGCTTAGGCGAGGACGAGATGTTGTTTGGTTGTGCTCAGATGAAGACATGTTGCATGAAATAAAAATATTATAATCTTATTATTAAAATTTTTATTTTATGCAAATACACTCTTCATGTTCTTATTTTAGATAATTATGCCTTAAACATCTTTAAAACATATTAATATCACTTAATATTCACTAATTATAGATTAATACCATTATTAGCGGACGCCAAGCCGAAGCGAGCCAAGCCCCTGAAAAACAGCCGATTTGGGCGTTTTTCTTGAGCCAGGCTCAGGGAGGGGGTGTTGTCTTGCATGAGCATAGCCCGGCTCAAGGGCAGGTCCGGGCAACCAAAAGGCTAGGCTCCATCGGGAGCCTGGCTCGCCAAATGCAGCAACCAAACGCCCCCTTAGAAACCCAATGAGAGGCTGAGGACTCGGAAGGAGTTGACATCTACTCTCTATACTAACTATTATGAATTTATCATTTTCTAAACCATGAAATAAAAATGAGACATGAAAAAACCCTAAATTTTTCTATTTCTAAACCATGGAATGAGCTATGTATACTAGCAATGAAAGGTGCCTAGTTTTGATTAACTATTATAGCTTCCTCCATCCAAATATGCAAATTATCAAGTGCTTTTGACCTTAAATAGCGTATAAATAAAAATAACCATGATTCCCATTCTAATAAACCAAAAAATTTCCTATTTCTAGACTTTGGAACCAAATAATGGATAGAGGAGTCGCGAGTCTTGAGATGGCCAGAGAGGAGCAAGAATAGAGAGCTTGAAATGGCTCAAGATTGGGGAACAAGATGGGAGGCAAGTATATAGCCGGGGAGCTTTAGTCCCTATTTTTGTTACAAGCCCAAACTAAATGTCACTTTGTAGTCTCAGTCGAAGCCTCAAAGCGGGTAATAAACGTTTAACCATACCGAGGACGCCACCGCTGCATCCAGTAGGCATGGTCGTCGCCGCCGAGGCCGCATCCGTAGCGTAGTCGTGGCCGTAGCCACCGAGGACGCCACTCACGCATCCAGCAGCCGGGTAGGAGATGAGTGAGCTCGGCCCCTGGAGAGAACGTCACGGGAGGAGGAGGAAAACTGACGGCGACTATCTGGGAGAGGGAAATGGGAGAAAAAAAGGGAAGGGTTGTGCTTTATATCTAGGTTAGAAACTACGGCCCAAATTCCAGGCACAGGCACGGGCACGGCACCGGGCAGGCACAATCGTTGTCAGGCCGGACCGTTCCCGAGCCGTGTTTTTTCTGACCGGGCCCGTGCCAACCCGTTTCACTGAGCCCGTTTAAAAATCTATACCTATATATAAGTGACTACACGACTGAGAGATATAATAGTGGTGGCTCATCCATGGGAAGCATTTGGACTTATTAACGAGGAATAAAATTCCCTGGGTGAGGCACCTAGGCGATATCAACACTCAACCTAAGTGGTCAGCCTGAGAGCTGACAAACCGATATCAACACTCGAACCTAAGTGGTCAGCCTGAGAGCTGACCAACCGAGCAGTGCTCGGTTCTCACTCCGTTTTTAAATTATAAGTCTTTAGCATTTTTTATTCATTAATTTAGTTATGTACATAAACTAACAAAAAGTCCTCAACGGTTTTTCACTTTTCTTTGTTCTGTAACTCATTCCAACGATTTATATCGGGAAGAATACGTTCGTTCTTATCCTACTGGAGTCAAGAATTCTCTTACGCGCGCTAAAACACTTCATACCTTTTCCTTTTACTGATAGATGAGTTACCCTCAGTACAGTAGAATCTACCTACCTTTGGAAGCACAACACTCCCACCCTCATTATCATATCCAACGAAGGATAGTTTTAGTCTCGAATCTACTTAGGGTATGACTGGGCACAAACACATAGCATAAACAACCATAAAAAGGAGAAAGAAAATTATAATTTTAAACGGAGGGAGAACAAAGTTCTTTTAAACCAATATCAATTGGCCATATATGCATCTAGCATTCCGAAATAGGTGTATCAGCTCCCATAGAGAAGTTGATGCTATGCGTTTTCAGAGCTTTAGCCCTCCCAAACAGAAAGTTGTCATTTTATAGACAAAACAATCTCTATTTCCCAACTAATTACTAGTAAGTGTTCCTTGTTGCAAGACGTAGTTGAATCCATCAAACGACTAATTACTAGTAAGTGTTCCTTGTTGCAAGACGTAGTTGAATCCATCAAACGACTTATTACATATTTTTCAGAAAGTAGCGAGTTCAACACTAGTCACATCCATGCAATGCAAATAAAAAAGTTACCGGCAGCCGAAAAGAGAGATTTTAACACTATGGGTCACATGACCAGAACTATCATATTAAGAAAAGACCGCGCGGTCGATGTGGTCTTCGGCACCAAAACGGCCGACCGGCAGCAATCCGAACTCGGCATCGACCAGCCTCAGCAGGATCACCGGGGTGAAGCTCTTCGCTAATGCACAAAGCGTGGTAGAAGCGGCCACATGTTTCGTGGTTGCAACGAAACACCTGGTAACAATATGCATTGTTTATAGTAAGGAAACTTGCAACCAAAGTGTCAGCTGCAGAAATAGTACTCATATACAACTATAAACAGCTAATCAATACATATATCCAAACAGCAAGCTGAGCAACAAGGAATTATTTAACTACAGTGATTCAGTCACTTTGAGAGACTAGTAAAATCTGTATGCTGAATATTTACCGGCAGAATCACGATAATGGCAATTGTCCAATTGAACCACATGTTAGCTTGATATATGCCCACAGAATCTTCAAGTTGCATTCGTGGGACGCGTTACAAATTCAGTTTTCGAATCTTGATAGTAATTGTACACTATCCAATGATATTTTACACAAATGAGACCGTTAAATAAAAGACAGATGTCATCTACGTGCTTCTCATTTGAGAAGGTACATTATTAGTTTTATACCATGATAAGTACTTAGCAATTCCCAATTCTATTAGGCTATTTGGTTCAGGGTAAAGTGCATTTTGTAGCCTTCAACTTGCACGAGTGTTCGATTTTCAACCCTAAACTGTGAACAAGGTACGGGACACCCACCAAATTAAGTCTTTTAGTTGATTTAAAGGTGGTTTTCAATTTCCTAAAATAAAAAGATGTTTAAATCTTTAAAAATTCATATATATTTTTTATTTTGGATAAAAACTGTGAAACTATTACCATTTTCCCAAAAGATATATTTATTCATTGGTATTGGTACTCTATTTGACGTCATTTGAACCTTTATTTTATTTGTTCATGTTCCTAATATATAAACCAGACCATAAACAATAAGGCATTATCTGGTCTCGTAGCTTACGATTGAAAAAACAAACTATTATGCAAACTGAAGGCTGAAAAATGCACTTTACCCTTTGCTGAATCATGTTGGATTGATCACCATAAAACGCCGGGTCTAAAGGGAATGACGACTTACCATGATACAACTTAATCAAATGTTCCCCTCAAAAAAATGTGTTAACACTTCTAGTTGTGGCCCTCCATTGCACAATGCTTATAAAGGGACACACACGGCTATCTCTGAAACAAAATGTTATGTGAGGGTTACCCTCCGTTCAAAATCAAGACCTCTAACGCATGCTGGAGTAATGGGAAGGACATCGCCCCCGACGGTGTCTCTCCACCCCTAAACAGCACCATTACTACATCATCAGTGGAAGCATACGTCTAAGATGTCGTTCTAACTTGTCTACTAACGATACCTGAGGCGTATTGTTTTTTTTCTTGAAAAGTGGCGATATAAGTCTTCAAGATACAAGACATAATATATGGTATAAACAAATTAAAGGACATCACACCACTTACATATGACAAATGCAAGTGCGCACGCATACCTGAGGGTGGTTGCCTACACCATAAGATCCCACGATCCCGCATCTGGCACATCGATGTTCCCGGTTTCTGCAGCTACGACAGATAAAATGCGGCATAGCCTAGAATCGATTTTGCACACGTTATGTTTCTTTTTTTTTCTGAAACAGTTATGTTTTTAGTAAGCCACATGAAAACAAATGATTTACCTCGACTTGTTCTTCAGTGAAGCCTAGTGACCTGCAGAGAGATTCTTGACCCGTAGCTATGGTCGCATGGTACGACCTCAAACACGGACCCTCACAGCTAATAAACATGAAAAAAAAAAACACGTAATCAAACACAAAGGGGGTGTGTGTGTGTGTGGACAACACATCCTAATTTCAAATCTGTGAATCAACTGGAATTTCGAAATTGAGGCTACGAAAAGCACCGACTTGTTTGTTCATTATATTGTAGCGCGAGATTAACTTTCGTTCAACAAAATAATGAAAGTTGGATACAAATATCCACAAGGGCTAGGTTAAAACGTAAGAACTGGTAAACTGCAGGATTAATGCAATGTTATTTATCTATCATAAACAATAACAACGGATCAAGAAACCTCGGAGGGGAAGAACTTGGCGCTAGTTTACTGGACAAGATCCAGATCAAACTCACCACAGCAACGCGCCGCCATCGCCGCACAGGGCGCACACGACGTCATTGAGTTCAGCGTCAAAATCGTAGTGGCCCTCACCTCCCTGGCCCACAGGATCGATCACCTCTCCGTTCGGAGACTCGCCGCCGCCGCCGCCGCCGCCTTCCATAGCTGCTGCGACTTTGACCGCGAAACCCTAGCTCTGGGTGGATGGCAGGCACGGAGGGATACGAAACCCAAGGGCGGAGCCGCGGAGGAAATTGAGCTCGGTTCGCGATCGAGGGGTCCGGGATTTATATGGGGGTTTGACGTTTCGACACCGAGGTCCGAGGGGCGCCACGGCCTCGGCTCCAGCCAGAAGAGCGCGCGGTGGCAACAGGTGGTCGTGTCGGGCGGTGCATGCGCATGCGCATGCGCATAGGTGTGCTGGCTAGTCCTGACCGCTGTCCTATGACCAAGCACGGTGAGGTGGAGACGTGTAGTGCATGCTGCTTCGGAGGTACAGTGCCTCCTTCGTTCAAATCATCTAGCCCCCAGTCATGTATACTCCCTGCGTTTCATTGAGTTCCCTAAACTCTGTGTCATCTTATTTAATTTTTATATAAATATATTTTATTTTGTTATAAGTTGTTTTATTAATAAAAATATTTGAATATTGATTAATTTATTTTATTATTACTTGTATAAATATTTTGAATAAGACGGATGATCAAACATGAAGTTCAAAAGTTAAAAACGTCAAACTCAATGGGGGGAGAGAGATTATGTATTTTTATGATAAGTGCAAATTATATTTTATTCAACCATATTTTATAACTCCAGTTTTAGATGCACGGAAGAGGAGGAGTGTATCAAGTGACGCTCCCGACTGTTGCCTCTCTGGCGGCCGGCCGGCGACGCCCGGCCCGGCGCCGGCGGCCACCCCCCCCCGCGCCCGCCTCCCCCACCACCACCTCCTCCTCCTCCCTCCCTCACCTCCCCAACCTTCCTCTCCTCTGATGTCGCACCAGCCCCCGCCCGGGGGCGCGGCAGCGCCCGCCCCGCCGGGCTCGCCGGCATCGGGCGCCGCCGCCCACCTTCCACCTCCGTCGCCGGTGGGGGGCGGATCCGTAGGACCGCGTCCGGATCCGGTCGCCCGGCCCCCTCTCCGCCTCCGTGGACCCCGCCGTCGGGACTCGCTGGCGCCCGCGTCTTGTGGTCGAGGTCGCGTCTCCCGAGAGGGTCCTGCGTGCCCTCGTCGCCCCCACCTTCGGCACCGCCGGCCCTGCAGTGAGGTCCTCCGTGCGCGGAGAGCGCCGCCCCCTCTTGGACCTTGAGGAGGCGAGACGCCGCCGCCTGCGGGGCGCCACGACCCGACGCCGTCGCACTCCCCGTCGAGTCCGCCTCGGGGTCGCTGCTGCGGGGGCGACAACGTGCTCCGGTGGCCACCGCTCCGCCGTGGGCGGCCCTCGCTCGGCGTCCTCCGCCCGAACCACCGGCGTCGGCTGGCGCCGGGCACCGCCGCGCGGGACGGGAAAGTCGGCGCTACCGCCTCGGTCGGCCCATCCTCTCCGTCACCCGGCCAACCACCGAGCCGCTCGATCGTCTCCTCGCCTCGCGGCGGCATGGACAGCCCCGACCCCTCGTACTCTCCTCCTCCTCGCTGGAGTTGCGGTCGGCTGTTCGCCGGTTGTTCTTTGCCGCTCGCTGCGGAAGACCACGGCAACAGCCCCGCTACCCCCTCGCCACTCGCGCCCGAGCACCACCGCCCGGCATCCTCCTCGATCGCCGCCGCTCTTCGGGCCAGGGGTGTGCGCGGGGGCCGCCGCCACCGGTGGGATGTCGGGCGCTGCCGTTGCGGCCGTGTCGTCTATCGAGGGGGCTCGGCTGGGCGCTTCCCTCTGTCCGCTCGTGAGGTGGTCTCCGGTGGCTGCGGCGGGGGCCCTTTCCCCGGAGGCGGCACCCTACTTCCCCCAATTTGGAAGGTCAAGGCGTGCGTTGGGTGGACAACTTCTCCGAGTGCTCGGGCGATGAGGGACGGAATCATCGAGCCGGAGGCCCCTCACCGTCAGCGCGGCCGCGTCTTGCCATCCACTCCCGCGGGAGTAACTCAGGGCTCCGGATCGGACCGTCCGGCGGCGGTCGTGCCAACCTCCGTTGGTCGACCTCCTCGTCGTCGTCGCCGTCGTGCGAGTCGAGGGCGCACCCGGCCGCTTCAGCGTGCCCGCTCATCGGCGACTTCGGTCCTTGGCGGTCGGCGGGTGCTGCTCTTCGGCGACTTCGGTCCTCGGCCCGGTCGGCGGGTGCCAGCGCACCATCGGCTTCGATCGGCGTCCTCCTCACCGCCATTCAGACGCCCGCATTACCTCGGCGGGCTGCGCCGGTTGAAGCGCCGATGGCTTCCTGGCCGGTCGAGCGTCGCCGGGCACCACCTCTCCCTCGTCGCCCGCCCGTGCCGTCGCTCTTGTCGGACTCCGCTTCAACTGGCGCGACCACGTTACCGCCGGTGCACCTCCCGTCCCGCTGCCTCCTGCGCGCTTGGCGCGGCGCGCCGCACGCGGGGCTGCACCGTCGCCGTCCACCCGGTGCCCTTCGGGCCGAGCCATGCGCGTGCACCAACATAGTGGTGTCCGCGAGCGGGGCGGCGGCACGGGGGCTCTGGGCGCCAACACCGCACGCGACACCGATCCGTGTTGGTGAGATCCTCGCCCGCCTCCCTCGGCGTCGGCGTCGGTGGCGGCGCCGCAGCGCTGCGGTGGGTGGGCGCCCGTCATTGGAGGCGCCGCGGCGCTGCGGTGGCGGGCGCCGGCTATGGTCGCCGTCGGCGGCGGTGCCGACGACGGCGTGGGTCAGCGGTGGGCAACCCCCCGCCCGGCAGATTGCCGCGTATCAACCTTTGCAGCGACCTACATCGGCGGCGTCGACCCGTTGAGTGAACCGGCGTTTGGGCTGCGGAGCCTCTCGCAGGGGACCCAATGCTCGTGGAGATCGTCGCCTCGTCTTACGCACCGTGCCTCTTGCGGAGGTCTGCTCTCGACCCCCACCCCACCGGTGCGGGGGGCGGTGGGCTGATCGGGTGGCGGCGGAGTTCGCGACCTCTTGCCCGGTGTCGCCGGCAATCCGGGAGGCCTTCGATACATGAGGAACTCGCTGCTCCAGCGGGAACCTCCTCCGGTGTCCCGTGTGGGCGAGGCCACCGCCATCGCGAAGCAGCGTAAAGGAGATTGAAGGCGAGATTTGCGTGCGCTGCCATCACCAATTCTCAAGTCGGGGCCACGCCTTCGCCCGCACGCACTCCGGCCTCCACCCACACCTTGCGTCGTAGTGGCGTATTGCCGCGACAACCTAGGGCTGCTAATGCGACCTTACAGGCCCAATCTCATTCTTTGCGGAAGTTGGGCTGCGAAGTGGCCGCGGAGAGGCTCGGTGTCCTCGAGGACAAGGTCGGAACCCTCTTGGGCGCGGCATGCCGCCGGCCAGCGGCGCCGTTTCGGGATCTTTGCTTGATGGGCGTTTTGACCTCTCGCCATGGAGCTCAATTTGGAGGGGCTCGCCGAAGAGGACACCTAGTGCAGCTTAGGGTCGGCCTGTCGTGTCGCAAATTGGTCACCATGTAACCCCCACTTGATGTATCCGATGAGTCGTTAGGTTTTGCTTGATGCTTGTTTGGTTACGGTGCTTCTTGTTGTTTGAACTTTATTCCGCTTAATGAAATACGGCGCGAACGGCGCGCGGTCTGAAAAAAAAAAAATTTTAGATGCACAAGTTCTATATTCAACTAGTGTAACTATGAACACCAGGAGAAGCCCACCATTTTACGTCGTGCTGTCAGCAAGACTGGGACGTCACCCTTGATCATCGAATCAAGGGATGAACAACATAAGGTTAGAAAAAGGAGAGATCGAGTAAAGGATGTTGTAAGATTGAAGAAGTTGGGGAACTCAGTCGGCCGTGGCCCGTGGTCTCTTGTTTATATAGAGGGGGGTGGTCTTATCCTAGATGAAAGAAGACTCCAAGTTTCTTATATCCAACAATAAGTCTAAAACTAACTTGAAAGCCAAACCAGCCAATTTCCACGGCACCAGCATGCTGTTTATGGGCCCAAAAAGGGGAGTCAACTTAACCGACTAGGGGGCTCAGCTAAGACGAATGACACTGGAAATTCCAAGTGAAAATCTTCTAAAATTCCTAATTAATTCAATCGGACTCCACAAGCGATCCATATATGTTTTTCAATCAACTTGATGAGAGGAATGGTGCAATCTGTTCTTGCATTTAAGAGAGTTAATCAAGTCCACCACAAATCTGTTTTCTTCACCCAAATGCCAAAGGCGATGATCCAAGTATGTTTTCAAGTTGTCTTAATGACAGAAACATGATGGTGAAGTCCACTATGCACTCTAGAAAATTTTGAGTGTTAGCAAAAATAAAAGTAAGACAAAGTTCCTAATGCAAATGTACGAGAGAGAGAGAGAGAATATAAAAATAAAAGACAAAGCTAATAAGCCCCGAATGCCAGCTCAAGGACACCAAATTGGTTCTACTAAAATTTGAGACCAATGTGAACCAAAGCCATCTTATCATTTGGCTAACCGACAACAGCACGACATAACCTAGATTTTGATGATGATAAAAAAACACGATACAAAAACAGCAGAGTAAAAATTTGCACAGAGGAAACCCTACCATTGGAGCAAAACAAAACATCAAGCACACCAAACTAGTGCCTAGTGGTAATACTTAGCCTCATGACAAAATTTCATCTGCTACAAACAGAAAACATTGCCTATGTGCCTAATACAGTAATCTATCGGCTGTCACAACTCGTTGTCTATGATGTTTCTGATCATATCCATAGGAATTAGCCCCTCAGTGCGTATGGCGTCTTTGTTTTGGTCTGGACTGAAGAAATAAAGTGTCGGCAGGCCTCTTACCTGAATGTTTCAGCATTAGTGACTTCAAAAATTGAAGGAAAAATAAGAATATAATTAACACTTTGTTGGCTTCAATGAGAGTCATCTAGGGTGTACCTGCATGTCTTTTGCAAATTCATATTCATCATCTGTGTCCACCTTCACAAACAGGGTGTTGTCCTCATACTCAACTGCAAGCTGTAACATATTGAAAGGACTGTTCAGAGATACTGCATGATGCATCAACATAGAGCAATTAATCTTCTTGCCCTCAAAAGGGAGCACACATAAGTGCAAATAGCTCCAAGATTCAAAATACCAGCAAAAATTAAACAGGATTCCCAAATAATGGATTATGCTTTAATAGAAGCTAGAAATCCAAAAGTGGTTTTCTCAAGATTTTTCTTCCTGGTCATCTTTTCATATCATTTTAAAAATAAATGGAAGAAGAATCATTCATTGCTAAGAATAATGATAGTTGTTGGGGAAGTCTTTTATTACTTTTAGAAATATATGTTATTTTTAGTTCATTTCGGATGAAAATTCTAAACTCTAAATTCCTCTCGGCGGCCTAGTGGACTTGTCCTATACCGGACTACACCAGCTATACCAAGCTGTCCAAATTCCACTCAACAATCTGATATTAATCTGGACTAAATTATCCAATTGAGGTATTTAAATATAGACAGAAGCTTCACATATTGCTTAATCCAGCCTAACCTATGCATAGCTGTGTACCACATTCCTTTCCATTTGGCACATAGAACTCGTTTATACCACTGGATGCATTGGTTGAAACTTCAGAGACAGGCATTGTGTTCGCCAAGATAACAACAGTCGCACAGGAACAAACAGAACCAAAGGATGGATAACCGGCAGGGAGTGTGGCTCACCATCTCGATGTCCTGCGCCATCTGAACACAAGGCCCGCACCAGGTCGCGTAGAAGTCAACGATGAGCGGCACCTTCCTGTGCCCTCTCACCAGCTCCTGCACCTCCTCGGCCGATACCTTCCTCTGCAATGCAACCACGAACAATGCAAGGCGCCGCTCAGACTCGAACTTACTCACCGACTGGAGGCCGAGGCGCAGAAATCGAGTGAACCGTGCTGCGTACCACGAGGTAGTCCGGCGCTATGTACTTGCCGGAGCCCGGCACGTAGGGAACCACCGTCTCCGCGGAGGCGTTCCGTCGAAGGGTTGGCGCGCGGCGGGTGCTGGCGCCTACGCCAACGAGACTGCAGCCGCGGGAGCGGTCCCAGCACTCCGGGGAGAGCGAAACGGGGAGAGGAAGACGCCCCGGGATCAGGGAGCGTGCACGGGGAAGGGAACCAGCGGCGCACGCTGAGAGCAAGGCGGCGGCCGGAGCCATGGCGGAAACGGAGAGGCGCGGACGCGCGGTGGAGGGAGACAAATCCTATCCGGTTGAGGTTTCACTTCCAGCTGAAGCGCCAAGGGGCATGGTGGCTCCGTGGCTGTGTAAAACCAACAATCTCTTTGTCTGTTGTAAAAAAAAAGAGAGATATGTGAGAAGTGAAAAAAGATTTTTATGACACTCCAATTTTTATCCTAATTTATAAAACTGAATTTTTAACGCTCTCAATTTTCAAAACCATTTATCCTAAACGGTTTGGGACGACGGTTTTGTCATGTTGAGATCAGCTAAGAAGAGAATAAATCGAACTTCTTTGATTTAAGGATGCAAATTAGACAACAACTATTTCTTCTGAATACTCTGTTCCTGAAAAATTTATGCAATAAAAAATACTAAAATTTGGTTTAATTTTAAAATGTATAGAAAATTTATTTTGACAGAGAAATTATGAAGCTAATTTTAGAGTTTTTCTAAAATCATCCTCTATCTTATGGTGCCTAAATCAAAACTATTTAAGTCTCCTGTGGACATAGTTGCTCTTGATTTGCTAGCAGATGCTGTCATATCTATCATATTAGTCTACGTCCATGTCTTGGACTATGAAAACCTTTAGGTGACTAAGTGTCATGTAATGGTGTAACCACGTCATACTTGGTCATGTTTAGTACAATAATAAGTTCGATTTACCCCCTCACGGTGATATGGCATTGTTGACGTGATGTCACGTTGCACAAGACGTCATCCGAATCCGCTCGGGATGAAAAAGAAAAAAAGGGGCTAAAAATTCAGTTTTATAATGAGAAGAGAAAACCAGGCTAACTCAAAAGTTGAGTATGTGGAATTGCATCATGACATACATGCATTTTATAGCATTTGGAGAATATGAAACCTTGGAGAGAAGGAAATATGGTTTATTGGCTATCTTGGTATGTACATGTCCTAACACGGGGCATTTTATATCTCTTTTTGCAATCAGATTCTGTACCTAACACAATATAATCAGTATCTAATATTACAATTCCCAATTAGTATGCTTGGGCAGGTAAACACTTAAAATAAGGAACAATTATGTTCAGTGTCTAACATTATCATCTATGACGTCGACAAATCACCAATATGCAGGTGAATTCCTGTGTACGAATGAGCACGACGGCTGTTTGATCCTGGCAAAAAAATGTGTACATGTGTACCACCACTCCACCAGGTTGACGGCAGAACTGTAAACTTCCAGGCTGTTGTTAGTTGCTTTCTTTTCAGCCCTATTGTGCCAGTGCTGATACCAAGAGCTATACCATACAGGATATCATAAGAGCTTCAACCAAATATATTCTTTATAAGTCTCAATTGATAAAATCGAATGCACCTCACTAAGACCCAGCAATTCAACTCTCCAACACATCACATCGCCCCTTTTCCACAGACATGTGAGCATTACTGAGAATCTCATACCAAGCTATCAACCATTGCTGACATTTTGCAAGATGCGATTCCACTGAGATGTTCTTGGTGATTCAAGTCACCTCACCTGTCAGTTGAGGAGCGCAGTGTGCCCACCACTATAAATTTTGTAGCATTGAGTTGAAGCTTCACCACCATTCTGGAAGGGCAGCACATCATCACCACTAGGATACAGTATGGAATCAACATTTACTGGCAGCAAGACAAAGAAATAAATACCCGCCTTCCATGTTTCTTAAGTATGTTCGTTGATACATAACCCTAAATGATTCAGTAATTTGAGCGTTGTGACTGAGGAGTTGACGGGTAGGATAACTCAGATTGTTCACCGCTGCGCAATTTGGAACCATCACTCTACAGGAGACAAGTACAACAGGATTTGAAAAAAAAATTAGGGAAATCAAGATTGGAAATTGTGGGGAAAAAACAAATAACTAATACTGACAACGATAGCCTCAAGTATGCCAAACAACATGATTGAACCTGTTGTAATGTGTATGACAATTGGATAACTAATGTCACCTGTGAAGCTTCAGATAGTTGACCATGCTCCATTTGCCTGTTCCTTCCATCCTGAAAAAAAAAAGGATAATATCTCAGAACAAATGGTAGACAAGATATAGATAGGTTCCCTGCACATGCAGGCAGGGTTGTTCATTAAGTTTTGAGTTAGCAAGAAATCAATGAACAAGTAAATGAGCTGCTCATCTGATACAAGTTCAGGTTGCAAGCAAAATAACGAAGACAGTATCAAGATCTGACATGAGTGCTCTGACTTTCTTTCTATTTTTTAGTGGATGGAGTGCTCTGACTGATTGATACCAGTGGCACATGTCACATACTAAGCTGGGAGAGGATGCCCCACATGACCCTTTCCTCAAGAATAGAGTTTAACTCATATAGTCAGATGTGCTCAAGATGAATAGAGTAATGCTACCTAACAAAAAGGTCTACAAAAACTCTACTTATGTGCTCTACTAACATGAACCACCAGCTCCAGCACAGTCAAATTCTCCCGATTGGGTTACAGTGGCGAGACCATTGAAGTCCAAGGTCAATGAAACCCCTGTCACCAGTTCAAGTTCAAAAGGCTGGCACAAACTTCATATAACAAAATCAGGGGATACCTCTTCCCTGATCGAGGCTTCTTCTTTCCCCACCACCAACCACTACAGGAAACCTTTCAACTGGTAGGTTCAAATCAGCATGCATGAGTTGTCGTCCATGTTAGCATGCAATACAAGTCAAGTTTTTTGTAAAACATTTTTGCAGGTGTAGCATTACTCAGATGAATATTGGATTCTGATTCAATAGTGCAGCCAAGTAGTCATGAATTACAAGGAAAAATATCTTAAATAAAGGATTTGGTTAAGTAGTTATGTAAAAAGGTCCATGAAACTGAGTAGAGGATATCCATGGTATAAATATATAAACATAACAAAACCAAGAGTGGGTATCAATTAGCTGAATAAACAAGATACTCTGTCCCATTTTCCATTTGACTCTCCCTCTCCCATCCTCTGGACAGAAGTTAGATTGGTTCATAAAAATACCTAACTAATGAATTTATGCTGAACAAGCTATCTCCTATGCATATTAACTTTTTTTCCATACGGCGAAAAGCCAAAGTTTATACCTAAGTTAGATATTTCATCACATTAAAACTTGATGTTTTATTTGATAAACTTTTTTTATGATGAAGCATCCTGAAGCGCAACACCTTGAAGAAAGGCAGGGTAGCTGGATTAACATAAAAGAATGACAAGAGAATTGAACTTTGGTGTTGAAATACTGCTGAAAATTTTAAAGTTCGATTTTGTTAAAAAAAAAAAAAAAAAGTTGAGTACATCACGGGCTATCACTCATGTGTGTGCCTATACTTATTGTATTTCATCAGAACTTGGGTAAGTACCTGAGGATTTGACTTGTAAGTCTGATCCTTGGGCCCTTGTTGGTTTTGTTGCTGTTGCGAGTACTGTTGGATCTGCTGTTGCATAACCTGTTGCTGCTGTCGCTGAAGAAGCATCATCTGCTGTTGTTGCTGTTGAAACAGTTGCTGTTGTTGCTGTTGCTGCTGTTGCTGCTGGACTGAGTCTTGCTGTTGCTGTGGCATCTGCAGTACATACTGTTGTTGTTGCATTAGCTGCTGCTGAAAGAGCTGCTGTTGCTGAGCTTGCTGTTGTTGGTACATCTGCTGCTGCTGTATAAGATACATTTGTTGTTGCTGCTGCTGCTGTTGCTGGAGATAAAAAGCTGTTGTTGTTGCAACTGCTGGTTTTGTTGGTCCATTTGAGGTGCTTGTTCCTGCTGTTTATTTTGGTCGTGTTTGGTATCCCCGGAAGGACACTTAGCCTGTTTTTCATCAGGAAGTTGCTGGACTGGCAGTGCCTGTTGTAGTACTACTTGTTGCTGCTGCTGCACTTGTTGCTGCCAAAGTACCATTTGCTGGTTCAGCAGTTGTACTTGCTGCATAAAATTTTGCTGAAGATGCTCAGTTGGAAGCTGTTGCTGTTGCAGACTCTGCATCTGTTGATTGTGCTGAGCCTGCAGGTAATACAGTTGTTGCTGGTAATATTGCCCCATTTGTGATGCATACCCTTGCATCATTTGGACATACTGTTGGTTTCCATGATTAGACTGTGCAAATAATTGATCATGAATCTGTGCAGATGTTTGAACATTCTGGGCCATTGTAAGCTCTTGCTGTTGCATGTTTTGTGAAAAGTTATTAGATTGATGTGTTTGAGCATTCCCCAGCTGCTGTCGAAGTTGAGCTTGCAAATCGACAGTATCTGATTTTGTTTTCACCAGGTCCAAGCTTGAAGGTTTTGCACAGGATGAGAATTCATGAGACTGTGAAGATTGAGTATGGTCTTGACTCCCATGACCAATGACAGAGATTTCCTTGTCACATTCAGTTGGATTTGGACCATCACAAGACCTCTTTAGGTTTGCATGACTGGCAGACAAATCATGCTCTGTGTCGACTTTTACCTGAATCTCCACATGTTGCCTTTCCTCTAGCTCTGGAGATAATCGAGCTGGACCAGAAGAATTTCCTTCTTTTTGTATGTTTGATCCAGATGGCGAGTCATATTGTGAGCACACTGTTTCTAGATGGCTGCTTTCAGATACCTCAATGACCTTGCCCTGAGAATTGATGTTCTGAGAATCACAGTCACCTGACTCAGCTACAGGAGCCTCCACCTCACGAGAATTTGTTTTCTCATCACTTTGTTCATGCAAGATTAGATCTTGATCGGTCTCTTCTTTGGCATGTGAATTCATTTGCTTCTGCATTTCATTTTTGTCCAGAATATGTTCACTGTGATCCATGTCGGTGCATTCCTGAGCTGCCCTGATGGTCTCTTTATGTGAATTGACAATTTCTAAAGCTTTCTGCTCTCCTGCATCCCTGTGTCCTTTTCCTGAATCCACAATGTCCTTGTCCAATTGTGGTTCGCTTTCTTTATCAACTATAAGAGAAAAATCATCAGTTTTGGATGGCTGTTTCAGTTTGATTGTATCTTCTAAGGAATGATCACGAGCAACCAATGAAGCTTCTGTTTTTCTCCTCTTGTTAGTCTGTTGAAGGCTATTCCCCATAGTAGAATAATGCCGTGAAATGTTCCCAGTGCTGTGAGGAAACATTTTACTATGCCGAGCCCATGCCTTTCTGAGTTCTTTAATATCCCCATAGAGGTCAACAAACTGTGAGCAGGAAAACAAATGAGGCAAGCAATATATCATATACAGGAGACAATGTATTTAGAGCTCCTGCTGTAATAGCTGCATGTTCCCTCAGCATAAACAGCAAAACAGATCAAATTTTAAGCAAAGACTACAATTATATCAAGTTATCCCAGCATAACACTTAAGATTCGCCTTTAAAAAAAAAACAATTATAATTGAGATTCAGCTAAGATGGATCAGTAGGTAAACAAGCATCTTTGCCTAATTTCCGACAACAATTCAGCACATGGCTCAACCAAATGCTTATTACTCCTCTAAAGGGCGTACCCAATGCAGAGAGCTCCGCTCTGTGCGGGGTCTGGGGAAGGGGAAGGCTTTGATCGCTTGGATACCTTATATTATAGGACAGAGAGAGTACGAGTTAAATTTGTCATGTGTGCTCGCCCCACCTAAAATTTAGAGTGTGATCTGCCACTGCTTGGAACTAATCAACTAAAAGGCTCTGTTGTAATTGTTGGCTTATTGCGGACTTGCAGTTGCTTTACTGCTTTAGTGGTCCTCCACAGACTAGACTTAAATAATTAAAGTGGAAGATTATACATTATGAAAGAAAAACTTCTAACAGACATGCAATTTTTTATGTCCTAAATTAAACCTGTACATGTACAGGGAGTTTGATGTAAGAAAAGTTTGGCTGTCTTTGTTAAAAGCGCCAAAAATTTTATGACCAAGAGGAGAATAGGTAGCAGTACTCCAAGAATGTTAGTTATGAGTAAGGTATTCATGGAAGGTAGCACAAACATTAAAAGAAAAGATGACAACTATCATCAAAATCAAAATGAAGAATGCAATTCTGGCTGGAAATGATCAAACAAGGGTACACAAATATTTCTTTCTTAGATAATATAATCATTGAGTAGTGACATGACAACCCAGTTAGCCTTGATTCCTTTGTCTTGCCAATTGATAAGCAGAGGATTCCTATTCTGGTTTGAGGTCCCCAAACCAACCATTAAGATACTACAGGCTACATATATAAATGCATGACATATACATATTTTTGAATCCCCAATGCCAACCACCAAATTATAAACAAAAAAAAAAAACATGCATAATTTCTTGTTGACCGTCTAATGGATTGCTCCTAGATAGAGTTAATATCTACATGTCAATAAATATTTGATGGGAAGTGTTCAGTGCAAAATACATGGTTGGTACATTTCATGTGGAGAGAAAGCAAAATAAAAGACGACTTTATTTTAGTCATTAGCCAATCATTTAGAAATGAAATATAAAAATTATTTGTGTGAACCTTTCCATCATGTGTAACACAAGTGCGTTGTAACAGACTACCAGTACATATTGAAGAGGATAATATCCTGAGCACACCCTTATTTCATCCAAGTCACAAGTACATAGATGGCGGTTTGCAAACTGCAAATGCAACAGGTACTTGTACACCCCCTACTAAAGGAACATGTGGGGAGGAAAATATTTGCTTAGCTATTGGAAACTCTCTAACCTCCAAAAACAACAATGAGATATCTTCACAGTCCTCTGCGCTTAAGGCTGTAGATACATCAGATCCTGGAGTCATGGCATTAGAAATAACAGAATCAAGAAGAGGTATGTCTTTAGGCCCTCCATGTGTACTCAAGAACTGTATGAATCCCTAATCAGAAAAATAACAAAATAAAAATTACCAAGGCTTCTTTATGTACAGGTAAAGGTAAATACTGTACAAACTGTACTCAATAAATTATGTACCTTAATCAATGGTTTACAGGGTGCACGATTAATTCCCTTGACAAAGACTTGGTTAGCCTCAATAATGCTATGATTTGCCTGTATTGAACAACATGTCAGCCTAAAAATAAAAAAGAAAAGGAAAATGTAATAGTGTGATACAAACACCAGCAGCGAAGAATATGTTAGATAAAAATCAACAGTTTCCTGTATCTTAGCATAAAATGTTAGAATTAGATTACTCAATTAGGGCTAACCCTAGAAGAGTAGCAATATAGTGCATACATGGGCCTCTTGGGCCTAGCCTCATGGGCCAACACTACTCATACTCTAACACCTCCTCCCCCCCTCAGCGGTCCTGAACTACCGTCGCGCGGAGTTTGCAGATCGGTCACGAAAAGAAGTACAACACAAGAGCCCCCCGCACACGCAACTAGCCACCGGTGATATTGAGGTTGGAGCGAAACTCGGCGAAGGTTGAGGACGGGGAGACCCTTGGTGAAGATGTCGGCGAACTGAGAGGTGGTCGGGACGTGGAGGACCCGAACATCGCCGATGGCGACCCGATCACGTACAAAGTGTAGGTCGATCTCCACATGCTTGGTCCTCTGGTGCTGCACGGGGTTGGTGGAGAGGTAGACGGCTACGACGTTGTCGCGATGAGACCGGTGTGCTCCTCGGAGAGAGGGTCGTGGAGCTCGGCGAGGAGCCGCCTGGAGCCGAGGAAGCCTCGGCCACGCGGTTAGCACGGTAGCGATGCTCCGCCCAAGACCGAGCGGGAGGCGACCGGGCCGACGCTATCGGGACCGGGACACCAAGTTGCCGTCTAGGAAGACGGCGTGGCGGAGGTGGAGCCGAGTGTTAGGACACCCGGCCCGGTCGGTGTCGGTGTACACCACCCGGCTCGGTGGAGGGAGACCGGTGAAGAAGCAACCGGTAGTCAACGGTGCCGCGGAGGTAGCGGAGGAGGCGCTTGAGAGCGATCTGGTGGGGCTCTCGAGGATCATGCATGTAGAGGCAAATCTGGCCGCACGGCGTAGGTGATGTCCGGCCTCGGTGAAGTTGAAGTCTTGAAGTGCACCGGCGAGACTCCGGGACACGGTGGGGTCTCGCCATTGGATCGCCCTCGGCCTCGACGGCTTGCCCTGTGTGTCAACCGGAGTGGAGCAAGGCTTGCGGCTCGTCATCCCGCTCGCTCCGGGATATCAAGAGTTTCTTGTCATTTGGTGAAGGAGAAGTCCAGTGGGACGAGGCTCAACAGTGGCTCCGAGAAACTGGTGGAGCATGCCCGGATCCTTCAAAGGAAACTCCTGGCGAAGAGCGATGATGCGGCGCAGAGTGAGAAGGGCTGGAAGGCGAGCGTGAGGTACGCAGATCGGCTCCATGGTGGTAGATAAACGAGGGGACGATATCGACTTAGCCTCCACAAAACCCGGTGACACCAAGAAGGTCGCAATCGAGAGTGCAACGCCCGAGGGGCCTGCTTGAGGCCATAAAGAGACTTGTTGAGCCGGCGGACCATATTAGGACGAGAAGAGTCAACGAACCCCGCCCTACCGACCGCAAGAGAAACGATAAGGCTCCCATGTGGGAAGGCATTCTTGACATCGGTGATGCACCGGCCGGGAGCGAGCAAGAGCGTGAGAGCACCGTGTGTGGGCGGTGGCCGGCTTCACCACCGGCCGAAGATCTCATCATAGTCAACCCGGGCACTAAGTGAACCCCGAAGAACCCAACGAGGCTTGTACCGCTCCGGGTACCATCCGCCCGCCGCTTGTGTGTCGGATCCACTTGCCCGTGGCGGCGTTGGAGCCGGGCGGGGGCACCGGATCCCAAGTCCGGTTGGCGGGGAGAGCCGTGTACTCCTCTTCCATTGCGCGACGCCGCCGGTGAGGGTCCGACAGGGGGCGCGAACGGAAGAGGGTAGGGGGGAGACCTGCGAGTCGCCGGGCATCGCCGCAAGAGCAGGGGACCAGAGTACCAGCCGCGTGCCGCATCACCATCGGGTGAACGTGGCGCTGGTCGTGGTGAGAAGCGGCGGGTGGTACACCGGTGTCACAAAGACGGGTAGCCGGGGGCGGCGGAGGAGCAGGCGTGGCGGTGGTGAAGGGTACCGCCGGTGAAGTAGGCCACCGGGCGGCGGAGGTGGCGGGACCGCCCGCGCCCACATCGGGTAAACGTGGGGCGAAGCGGTCGGGTGCGACGGGCTTCTTTGGCGCCGCCATCCGGGAACGTACACCGGCCGGCGTCCCCGGGGGCCTTGGGGGCCGCCGGAGGGGGGTGAGGCCACCGGACCCGCACAAGGTGCCAAGTCGGGTGCGGCACCGAGAGACGACGGAGCCGGGACACGGTGAAGCAGGGGACTGCGGGAAATGGGATAAAGGTGGCTAGGCCATCGGGTCGCCGGGACACATCTCAAAGAGGTCGAGGTCGGGAAGTGGAAACCGGGAGGTGGTGGTGGTGGAGAAGGGGAAGGCCGACTCATCAAACACCACATGGCGAGATGAGGACCCGACGAGAGGTGAGATCATAACACCGGGTAGCCCTTGTGGTCCGAGAGTACCCGAGGAAGACACACGGGGTCGAGCGGGAGCCAATTTGTGGGGAGCAAAGTGGCGGCGGTGTTGGGTAGCACACACACCTAAAGACACGGAGGTGCTCGTAGCGAGGAGGTGTGTCGAAGAGGGCATGGTGTGGCGTGGGAGCCGGGGCGTGCGGCGGAAGGAAGGCGGTTGAGAAGGTAGGTGGAGGTGTGAAGACTCTCGCCCCCGAGCGAAGCGGCGGGAAGGGACGCTGGAGAAGAAGGGTGCGCGGGGACGTCGTTCGTGGTACGGATCATGCGCTCCGCCTTGTCGTTCGGGAGGAGGTATACGGACAAGACATGCGGAGTGGACCCCGTGAGAAAGGAAGAATGCACGGGAGGTGTTGTTGTCGAACTCACGGCCATTGTCACCACCGACGGCCTTGATGGTGCGGCCGAATTGAGTCAACACTCCACACGCGGCGCGGCGCCCGGTGGCACTCGAACTCGGGCAACGCCGAGACCGGGCCATGCGGCTCGAGGCGAGCTCCGGGACTGTGTCGGGCGACCTCTTCGATCAACGAGTTCTACCGCAAGATGAAGGCGATGGCGGACTCCCTCGGCGACCTTGGCTGGCCGGCGGAGGACCGTATCCCTGGTCCTCAACGCCCTCCGACCTCGGCCACCGCTACGCTCACCTCGGGACCATCATCACTCGAGTCACCCCTTCCCCGCTTCTCGCAGTCCGTGGCGACCTTGTCATGGAGGAGCTCCGTGGTGTTCAGCTCGTGGCGATCTGCGCCCGGCACCCTCGTCCTCTACGGCGCACTCGCCGCCACTCCACCTCTGCGCCCCGGTCCACTCCGTCGCCGTCGTCTCTCCTTGGCACTCCCCCCTCCCGGGCCGGCGGGGTGGGGGGCCGTGGTGGTGGTGGCGGTGGTGGTCACCGTCGCCGTGGCGGCAAAGGCGATGGCCGTGGAGGCGGTGGTCGTGGCCACCCTCCGGCGCACCGCCTCCTCGGGGTGCACCCGGCCCACTCTCCAAAGACTCGTGGTCGGGGCACATCTCGATGTGGCCCTTCCGGCACCGGCTCCCGGGGCGCCTCGCCCGCCGGCGCCATGTTGCCGGTGCTACTCAGGGTACTCCTACACGACTCGTGGGCGGACCCCTCCGGCACCTACTCGGTGTCCACACGGGCTCCTCCCGGTGCCTCGCCGGGCTGGTCGGTTGGGACTGGCGGCCTTGGGCGCCTACCACGGATCCGCGGCCCGACCCCTCTCTTTGGGCACGGTGGGTCGCCGACTCGGGGAGCCACGTACCACACCACCTGACCACGGTATACTCTCGTCGGTTCGCCCTCCTTCTTCCTCCCTCCCTTCCCGTCCATCATGGTCGCAAATGGGTCGTGTCTTCTGTCACTTCCGTGGGCGCCGCCGGGCTCACGGTTCTTTTCGTCTTCCCGATGTTCTTGTTGCTCCTTCCATGGTCCACAACCTCCTTTCCATTCGTCGCTTTACTGGTGACAATTCTTGTTACGTTGAGTTTGACTCTTCCGGTCTTCTTGTGAAGGATTTGGCTACCCGGCGTCCTCTGCTCGGTGTGACAAAGACGGGGCCCCTTTTTTCGCTGGGTGTTGACATGTATTAGATTACTTGATGTTAGAATTAGATTACTCAATTAGGGCTAACCCTAGAGGGTAACAATATAGTGCATACATGGGCCTCTTGGGCCTAGCCTCATGGGCTAACACTACTCATACTCTAACATAAAAGCAGAGAGATTTTGTTACACGCATTGTTAATGCACACGCAACAGAAAAATCAACACTTCCTCACATCTTACTTTAGAAGTAGAGACAGAAATTGCTACAAACATTGATCACACATATATATTAATCTAATTCCAGTCAATTACAGATATGTGAATACATGTTTGACAAAGAATGAACAACCTACAAGCTGCACATTTCATTTCATGGACTTCAAGGATGTCTTGGCAGAATGCATGTATAAGAACTGAAATGGGCATTAGCATACGCAAAGTCCATGGCAAAGTACTTTGTTCTTACCGCATATACGAATTGAGCGAAATTGCTGTACAGGTCAGGAAGCAACTCCATGTTCTTCTTCTGCATTGCATCTTCAATTGCTGTCTCATATATCTCAGAAGCTGCTTTAGTGTTTCCCTACGAACATTTAAACATTGTAAGAGGATAATATGCTGGCAAAGGGTACAAGTTCATAAAAGATACAAAAGGGGAAATGTATTGGTGTATACCATTCGTTTTTCCATGTTGGCCAGCCTATTAATATTTGCATAAAACCCTGAAGTGAAGTAACTTCTTGCTTTAGTAAAAAGAGAGCGTGCAGCCAGTGCATCACCAATTTGCTCTTTAAACAACGCATAATACATGCAGAAAGTTGGAACTTCCTGCTTGGATGGAAATAGACAAAAGAGAATAAAATAAGAATGAGACTGTTATTGCTAGCAGAAAAATGCATGTTCTAAATTTTATGTCCATTAGATTCAGAAATGCTTTGTGACCAAATTCTAATGGTCTATGAATTTATTGAAAGCTTGACTCACGTGCCAAACAAAGAGTACAAAATCAGAAACTGTGCCAAGTCACAAGAGGCATGTCAGATTCGTATAAAGCATAATAATGTGAAAGCATTCGAGTAGTGTTTGCAGAGTGATATAAGTTCTCAATTCAAAGGAGAGGAAACGAACTTCAATAATGGTTATCAGTCACAAATTCACCATACTGAGCAAGGAAGAGGAAAGAATACAACTTTTAGGTGCAGCTATTTGGAACTGTCCACCTAAAAAAAAAAAAAAAAAAACAAACAAACTTTCCAGCATTGTTGAGCATCTGAGTTGAGGGAAGGAGATGTATCGAAAGTGATTATGTTCTTTGTTGGAACCATTCAATTCACACCATGCAAGTGGATTAGGAAATCTGGGGTCCCATACAGTAATAAAATTTCATGTGGATTGCTATCCTATCGTTGTTGGACTGCAATAGGTTGTCAGAACTCAGAAGGAATTGCCAAGCCCCGCGGCATGCCCATTTGGTGATCAAACACCTGAAGCCATTAATACCCCTGCAGATTTCCTGTGTGGTCGGGGGGGAAGTGTGATACACTGTTTTTTCAGAAGGACTGCTAGCTCCTAAGGAACTGTAGCAGGATGTGGTGAGGATGGTGAGGTCTTTTGTCTTATCCAGAATGTATATATGTTTACACAAAACAATTAATTAGTATCCTATGATCAGTTATTTAGTATCTTGCATACTCCCTCACAAATAAATATGTTTTCAGTTCTTTAAGTCAAAATATCTAAACTTTGACAAGCAATATTGTTTTGCATATTGAAACTGAAGGTGCTCAACACTCAGATTCAAATGACAATTATATCATCATACTAGCAATATTTGCTTGAGAAGCTGTTATGGTCAGTACACCAAGAGTTGGTGAATGCATGTGTTAACATGAAATTCAATTAATGCTCCCTCTGTTCCATTTTACAGGGCATTACAAGGGTATTTGCATATACCAAGATGTCTGTCCATTGCACATGCAAGCATATTAACTCCATAATTATCCGCACCGCTGGACATGAAGTATGTCTGTCATTCTGTTCCTTGTGCAGTACTCAGCCCGCATTTGTAAATTCTTCCCTGGCTCTTCCACCAAGTTAACTCGTTCCAAGAGCATCCGGCACTTCAGTGCTAGGCCTCATGCATGCATGTGACGCTTCAGCTGTCTTGAGCAATTACCTGCCTCCTTGATACTTCAGCCCACCAAGTAATATGGCCAAAAGCAAAAATGCGAAAGTGCCCTATATAATGGAATTGAGGGAGTAGATTGGACTTGAAAAGTAGTATCATGATACTATATAGATATATTACATTAGAAATTAGTGGTCAAAAGTTACAGTCCTTAAGACCGTTCCTATACCAAAATCATTAATTTTGGCAACAAAAGGATTATGAATTATATCAGTTATCATTAAATTGAAATACTGTTAATGCTAATAGAGTTTTGTATCTATATAAAGAAGTTATCTTTTTTTTTAGAAATATAAAGTTATCTATTTGTCTCTCCCTCAACCATTCCTCAAAACCAATGCCACACAGATGCCCCAGCAAGTAGTAAGATGAGAGTTACCCTTTGTCCTTATATCCATATCCAACTATGCACATCACACAAGAACATAGGATCCTTACACAATCTCAAAACTATAGGAAGATGTAAAATGCCAAGTATGTTACCAAGTGATACCTTTACAAAACATGATGATGCTCGACCCAATGCATGGTTTGCAATTTCTCGCCGCCTTTAGCATCAACATACTCTGAGTAGCGGATCCAAAACTCCGAATAATTAGCACAAGGGATCAAGCACCTCTCATAAAGTTTTACAGCCTGCAAATGAATGGCAAGGACATGAAGTAATCAGATGCTTGAATAGAATATATGAAGCTAGCCTTCTGCATAAAAAAATGCTAAAAATTATACCCAGTCAAAATCTCCATTCTTCTCAACAAAGTCAAGATACTGGTGCCAGTTTTCAAGCTGATCATCATCAAGTGGCTTGACATGAAAAAAAAAGGCCTTTTATGGATGCCTCAAAGCAACAGATTTGTTTGTAAATCTTGCTGGACCTTTCGTGAGAGCCTCTCCCCAGCAGATAAGTAATGCTTCAATGCTTCAGGACTATGATGCCCACCTTTTGGTCAAACAAGTCAGCAATAATAGTTGATATATCCAATTCAGAATCTTCAGCGCCTATCATTTCAGAAGCATGCATTTCTTCTGATAAAATTTCAGCAACACAACTTGTCACCTCTTGTTCCAGTAATGTTACAAACTTTCTAAAACTGGCACATTTAGAATCCCAAGAAAGAAAAGAGGTCTATTAGTAAAATACAAAATAACTCAATAAATTAAGAAACTTTGATGTGTGAAGGCATGGACAGTTCAAGCATCAACATCTCCTAGTTATCCAAAGAAATTATTAATACGTAACTTAAGGGCCTGCATAAATCTATTGACAATCATAATAGATGTATTGTAACCTTGATTGGTAAGGTCAGTGTTTTGCTATTGTCTGCAAAAGATTTGATTTGAGTTGAAGAACAAGAATTGGATTTCTCGAATATCCTAGCATATTCTTTTGTAAGTAGTAACTGGAGATTAGCTATTTGTAATTGTTTCCACATATCAACAGGAGGTAGCAGTTTACTGTCAGCTCTGCATTGACTAACTCACAAAAACAATTTACTACTATATAACCAGGTCCTCAATCATATTGATAATATGATTCAGGATCTGAGCTTAACAGAAGAAGATATATTTTATCATTTACCATTAGTATGAAGAGTAAAATAGCAGCATAACAAGTTAACAACTAACAAGAGTAGCAGCAAAACCCTTCATACTCAAGTAATAATAATAGTGAGAACAGCCCAATTGCAATACCATAATTCCTAAAGTGCAAATGTTAAATCAATGTGATATCATATGAGGATATACCTTTCATAATACATGTGCAACTTCTTTGTGGGAAATTTCAGTGTGTTGATAAAAATGGTGGCAAGCTGAATCAGATGCTTCTGAGAGGTTTCAAATTCTATATACTTGTCCCACAGGTGATAACACAAATAGTCCTTTCCAACAAGAGATAAAGCCCTCTCGAATAAACTGGCATGTATGAAGAGGTATTAGTACATGATATGCACAAGTTACACATGAATACATGATAAAACTTATAATAAGTTGACGACATCAGAAAGGGTCAACATTATAGCAAACAATCAAAGGATGCTTATTCAACGTTTTCCACAATTATAATTTGCTGAAGGAAACATCCATACTGAATTCTGAGATGTCATGTGTATCCATTTAAACAGAATCCTTCCATTTCACATTCCAGGTTAATTCTAAAAGAGAATATTGTCACAAATTCACTATAATCCAGTTTCCGACATATGAAAAAATTATCAGGTTCTCATGCTTATAATATAAAGTCTTCTTTGAAATATTCAATCGGTGAGTGGATAGTTTGTGTGGGGAGGGCCAGAGGGGACAGAGAGATTTGATGGTTAATTATATTTTAATGAGGATACCAGACTACCAACGATACGTTGTTTCTCTTCATGAGGTTTTCACTTCTTTGATCATCATGCTCAAAGCCTCTCTAGTCTGATCTGATACCCGTATTGAAAATTTACTCCATACATAAGAAAATTCTCATCTTTTTCTAGTAACAATTAGTCAAATCAATGTTATTTTGTCTGCCCTAATTTTTCAATTCTATCTACTAGGTAGAAGTTAGGGATTATTTTTAAAAAAAAAAAAAAAAATCCATTATAGCTGAACAAATTCTCAATTTGTGGCATTCAAAACATACAAGCTAACATGATATGTTAAGAATTGTGCATAAAGATCAAAATGGCAAAGGAAGCAATAAAGGAAGAAAATGGTAAGACTAAAGAGAATGGAAATTTTTGCATTAGTATAAATAACAAAGATTGATTCCAAACACAGATCACACTGATGTTTCCTTCACCTTCTGATATGAGCAGGTTCTTCAAATGCACATATACCAAACCCACAGTAACTGACCCAAATATCAACAGAATGAGGTACCACATGGACAGCTTGTTCAGTAAACATCCACTACATCTCCGGTTGTGCATAGTCGTGCCTTGTGAGCTGCATACTTGATCCAGTAACCATAGCACAAAGGAAATTCCAACAGGAAGCTATGGTATACCAAGCTTATAACTTCTATGTCATCCTGAAAGAATATTATCATTAGAAACCAGATGAATGTTTGTAACATACATTGGCACAGCATTCAAAACCACTGAAAGGACTCAAAGAAAACACATCAGTCTATCAATCTCTGTATGTGGTCATGGAACACCACATGAGTTAAAAAAGAGAGGCAGTAGCAAAGTATGAAAACAAACAAAACAAAACAATAAGAAAGATTCCACTTACTGCTGACGTTCCCTCTGCAGCATTAATCAATGATACCCAAGCATCAAAATCTCCTTTGTTGCTATCATCACATAATAATTGAACTCTGGTCTTGAAAAAATCTGGTAGAGAAGCAAACAGTCATGTTCAACGCATTATTCAGATACAATTCCAGTAGCAACTGTCAGCAGATGAGCAGAGACAAAGGATCCACCTAATCACATGAAACGAGCTTCATTTTATACTTGTTAGTCAAAATACCTTGTTGTTGCTACTCAAGAAAAGAATTAGCAAAGAACCCACTGGACGAAGTACTCCACAAACTAACAAAACCCTAAAACCTACTTAAACAGTTCACAGTGCTGAAGGCAATCAGACATGATCTCCATTTAACATGTAGGTATGAGCACTTGCTGAATAACCAAGACAAACAAAGAGGTACAAAACGACCTACTACTACTAGAAGGGACTGACACTCCTCCCAAACAGGTTGAGTACTATAACGCCAAAATCAGTGCTAGCTTAGCTCAGGCCACACTTTAAAACCTGGAAACCTTTACCTGACTCCCTGAATTAAAATGGAGCTGGCGTTTTAAGGACCCTTCAATTAGTTGAAATCCGCAACAATTTTGACTAACGCAAATGCCTCGAAAGGAAAGGGAAACACGGGATCTGCTCACCGAGCTGCGACGACGGGAGCTCAGGCGCCGCGGCGTCGGACGCGAGGGTCATAGCATCGGCCTCCGGCTCCATCTCCACCTCCGGTGGCGCCAAGGTGGCCGTCGCCTGATTCGCTGGCAGCGCCGCGCTATTTGGGTTCGTGTCTTGCGGTCTTGCCCAAGTCTGTAACTGTTGCTCTCCCTGTCCCTGTGGTGTAGGACTATTGGACTAGTGTGCCCGCGTTTCCTCCAATTCCATCAGCGAGCGAGCAGCGAGCAGCTGGAAGAAATACGTACATGTTCTTCAGTCAGCGAGGGAGCAGCTACCCCAGAAGAAATCCGCATACAGGTTCCAACAAATACGTGGATTATACTAGTCCGGTAGTCCTAAAAATAAGTCTCTATAACAAGGGATTTTTATACAGGAAAAAACATACTCCCTCCAATCAAAACATCCGCTTTCCGGTGAACAAATTTCACAAAACCTATCTATATCTATACATACTTAATAAAAGAGAAAAATTTGGGCCCCACCTCTTTTTTTCACCGGACCTACTAATAAAGAGAAAATTCCAGTCCCACCTCTTTTTTCACCAGAACTTTTCACCTCCTTTTTCTGCCGGGCCTTTAATAAAGAGAGAAAATTTCAGCCCAATGTCTTTTTTCATTTTTTTTCTGCCTTTTTTTTTCCGCCTCCGACGTCTTCTTGCAGCCGGACTCTTCTTTCTTCCGCGCCTCGTGCGTATACTCCTATGTGCACTCCCTTCCGTCTGCCTTGCCTTCCGCGCGGACAACGTGGGCCTGCGCCCAGCCCAGGCGCCCACGCGTGCGACGTTGTAAATCCCGTGTCTCGTGCGGCCCGCTCTTGGCCGCGAGTTGCGCAGGGGATTTCCTTTGATACTCGTGGGCATTGAACCCCTGACGAAGCGGCCCAACCTGCAGATGAGAAGAAGCGGAACAGATTTCGCTTTCAACTGATAACGACGGATGCGTCCAGGAAGTCACAGCCAAACGACACCACAGGTATATGTACGTATTATATATCAACCATCACTCAAGCTCGACGGGAGGGAACATATATTTTGTAGCACACACACGTCTGAGTTCTGACTTGTTTCTTATTACGTTCATCTAAGCCACAAGTCTCATGTTTTGCCTAAAAGAATCTAAGCCAAGCCACATGTTTTTTTAACAACAAAAGTCGTGGGTGAGATCCACACATTGACGGTCATTTTCATTAATTTTAAGAGAGGAAAAGGTTCTTATATACAAAAGCTGGCGAAAGCATCTTGCTATATCTGTAAAAGATTACCGAAGATCAACTATGACTCTAACCGATTGTAATAAATATTAGCTTTTGAAATTAGCCAAGCCACGTAAAGTTTGAGATCACGTGTGCAATGAGACAAATATGTAGTATAATAGAAATTACAAAATTTAATATAATATTGCGAGATAATAAACTATAACAAAAAATAATTAAAAGTTAACAAATATCTTTGGAGTGAGCGGCGAGCGCTCTCTCAAGCAGCTTGAGCATGATGAGCGTGCACTCGGTGACGCGTTGAGAAGAGCTCCATGAGAATGTAGACATCGTCGGCCCGCCTACGTAGCCTTGATACGTGAAGTTCCACAAAAGCATGTTGTGATACATACAATCTTTTTCCCGTAGCAACGCACGGGCACTTTTCCTAGTATATTAAAAATATCAATACTTACGGTATACAATTAATATCATTGAAAATATCTCTAAATTTAATTTTAAATCAATTTGTTTAGATATAAATATTGCATGATCTTTTATAAAGCGAAAGTTAAACTTATAGCACAGAAACATAAAGCGACAAATTAATTTAGGATGAGGGGACTATTAACTTTGCTTCTTGTTAGGTGTGGCTATGTCCTCTTATGCAAGCAACACTATGCGGGCATTTTTTTTTTGACATGAACTATGCGGGCGTTTGGTTCGTTTCCTAATCTTGGCGAGCAAAAGTAAGCGGACTAGCCTTAGCCTGCTCCATTAAGGGTATATTTGGTTAGAGGAACTAGGGAGTCTGACCTAATATGGACTAAAAAATTGTTTTTAGTTCCTAGTCCCTTGGGAACCAAACAGACCCTAAGCCAATTTGTACTCCTTTGGTTGTTTGCACTACATTAGTCCGGCTAGCTCTAGAGCGTGTTTGGTTAGCCGATTTGTTTTGATAGAGTCACCTCTTCTTTGATTCGGTAAATTTACCTCTTGAGGAATTTCGTCGAACACATGGTGCGCACGTGCTTGCTCTGCTTTCGACTACTATGCTCATCCAATCGCCGTCGCCGAAGCTAACCATCGCACAACTCACAACACCAATGAAGCTAACCATCGTGACATGCGATGTCCGGCGCCGCGATGTAAGGCCACCATGGAGGTTGTGATGAAGCTCCGCCTCCCACGCCGCTGCGGCACACAACGGCGATCACGCCCCGCCTCCGCCGCGATACACGCCGCATCGAATCTCTTCTTCGACGCCGATCGCGCGCGACACTCCACATCCTCCAACGGCAATCCGCTCGCGCCGCGGTCGGCGTCGTGTACCTCAACGGAACCGGTTCCCGGACGAGGCGCCAAAGGTAGGTGGCGGCATGAGCCAACCCCGTCGCGGGCCGCGGCTCGTGGTGGCGCTTAACGAGCCACTTGTGAGTCGCGCAAGCTCCAACAAAGTGAGAGGAGACAAGGAGACAGAGGATGCGTCTACGAGCCACTACTTGTGTCGGTGAGAGAGCGGTGAGAAGGGGAGAGTGAGGTGAAACAACCCCACGCGAGGCTAGCCCCGGCCTAGCCAAGATCGAATGACCGGATTCGGTCATTCGAGTTGGGCCTAGCTAGTGGCGCACGGATGGCTAGAATGGGCCGGGTTCTAAAGCCCGTCAGGGCAACTAAATGCCTTAAATTTGCCCCACCATGGCCAAAGGCAACCAAGCACACTTTTAGGTGATTCAAAATGTGCAAATTCAGCGTTTGAAGCAGGAACCCACCATATCGCGTCGGGGAAGACGTTAGCAAGATCGCAAACCCTCGATCTGCCCTCGTAGCTAGTACGTGGAGCTCAAATATGATGAAAACGTGTTAAAGATATTTACCGATGCATGATCTTTGTTCCTCCTTGCTCCTTCCGTAGATTTTTTAAAGCTGATGGTGCCTTGAGTGCGTGTGAAGTTATTCTAGTTCTAGTCTTGATTCAAAAGCCAGTTCCCGGTTCTGTCGTGACAGATTCAGAAATGAAAACGCGCACAACGCCATGAAGAAGGCCCCACACGGACTCCTCTCTTCGAGGAAGAGAAAGAGCAAAAGCAAAACCGCCGGAGGAGAAAAAGCACAAGCGCGTGGACACGTGGCTGGGCCCAGACACCTGACCCCACGGCACCTTCTGTATTCCAGTTCCCCCAAGCCGCGGCCCGCGTCTACCTCCTCCAGTCCAGGCCGTGTCCGAAGCGCCACTCCCTCGCTTCACACTCACTTCCTCCGCCCACGCGCACGGCGCACCCGTCCCGACACCAGACACGACGCGCTCGCTCGTCAGTAGTCACGCACCCCACGACGCCCAACACCCCAACCGTCCCAAACCCAGATCCTCCCCGCCTCGGTTTCGCCACCGCCAGCCCACCACCATGCCCGTGGACACCGACGAGCGCCCCCTCGTCGAGCTCGCCTCCGCCGCCGGGGCCGCCACTACTCCCACCGCCTCCACCTCCACCTCCACCTCCGCCGCCGCCCCTTTCCCGGCCCTGCCACGCCGGGGTTCTCCCGCGTGGTCCGCTGCAACGGCCCCGCTTCCTCGCTCCCGGCCGATGGCGGGTCCGGCGCCGGCGCGCAGCAGCCGGCGTACCCGGGGAACGCGATCTCGACGACCAAGTACACGCCCGCGAGCTTCGTGCCCAAGTCGCTCTTCGAGCAGTTCCGCCGCGCCGCCAACTGCTTCTTCCTCGTCGTCGCGTGCGTCTCCTTCAGCCCGCTCGCGCCCTACCGCGCCGTCTCCGTCCTCCTCCCGCTCGTCGTCGTCGTCAGCGCCGCCATGGCCAAGGAGGCCGTTGAGGACTGGCGCCGGAAGCAGCAGGTGAGCGCTGCACTGCTCTGCTGTACTACCTCCACGGGTTCAGCAAAGGCATTGGGACTGGTGGATGCTGATCCCTCGTCTGCCGGGTTGGTGGTTTGGGTTGGTTGGCCTGACGGCTTTGGGGGTAGGCAAATGGGGGTTCATTGGTTTGTTGCATATCGCTCGGGGATACTGGGTGGTGGTTTTGATCTGAAATGTGGCCGCGATAGCCACCTCAATAAAACAATTTTGTGCACCTACAAGGCAGTTTAGTAGTTGCAGCTCATCTCTTCGTCATTCTCTTTTAAGGGACTCTCAAATGTACAGTATCTAGATCCCTAGTAAGTAGTGGGTAGTTAGAGAGTTCAATGCCTTTTCAGTCACGCAATCAAACGCACTGTCATTTGGCTCTAGGATGTCATAATGGCATGTTTAGCTGCCTGGGATGGTGGACGACCCTACTTTGTCGGTTTGTGATCCAAGGGATTGCATTAATTTCTGCTGTGGCGCAATGAGAATGGTTGGCTTGTGGTCACAATGTAGGGGATACATATACGTTACTGTATGTTTAGTCTTTTTTACTACTCGCAGGAGTACTTTCTTAAAACATTTGTGCCATAACATAGTAGTTTACATGTCCAGGGTAATTGTATCTCTTATCAAACTGTGTTTATAAGGCTTCAGCAAACATTATGTGTTTTTTTTCTTGAACTTGGATACCCACACAAAATTTTCTTTAATTAACATATATATATCTAAGCTATTTCTGCTGTAGTAATGAAATTTGAACTGAAACATATTGTGTGGAAGTAATTTCCCAGCAATATATATGCACATTATTTTGTTTGATATTTACTGACTGAATTTGTTTTGACCTTCTTTTACATAGGACATAGAAGTGAACAGTAGGAAGGTTGAGGTGTATGATGGGATTCAATCATTTCATGAGACAGAATGGAAGAAGCTTCGAGTTGGCGATATAGTTAAAGTTAAAAAGGATGAGTTCTTCCCTGCTGATCTTCTTTTCCTTTCGTCTAGCTCTGATGATGGATTATGCTATGTGGAGACGATGAATCTTGATGGTGAGACAAACTTGAAGCGGAAACAGGCATTAGAGGTGACTATGGGCTTGAATGATGACCAGGTTTTCCATAGCTTCAAGGCTTTCATTCGATGTGAGGATCCGAATGAGAAACTGTATTCTTTCTTAGGAACTCTCTACTACAATGGGCAACAATATTCTCTGTCTCCAGAGCAGGTCCTGCTAAGGGACTCAAAACTTCGTAATACAATGTATATATATGGCACCGTAATATTTACAGGACATGATACAAAGGTGATGCAGAATGCAATGGAGCCACCGTCAAAGAGGAGTTCAGTTGAACGAAGAATGGATAAAATAATATATCTCCTTTTTGTGATTCTCTTTGCTATTGCAACGTTTGGGTCAATTGTGTTTGGGATGAAAACAAAGCATGAGATAAGTCCAGGAAACTATGCATGGTACCTCAGGCCAGATCAAGCAAATATATTCTTTGATCCACACAATGCATCATTTGCAGCCTTCTGCCATTTTCTCTCACAAGCCTGATGCTGTATGCGTGTGCTTGGTCCCTATTTCATTGTATATATCGATAGAAATTGTCAAGGTGTTGCAGAGTACTTTCATAAATCAAGACCAGAATATGTATTGTGCAGAGTCTGATAAACCTGCAAGAGCTCGCACTTCAAATTTGAATGAAGAACTTGGTCAAGTTCATACTATACTGTCTGATAAAACAGGGACATTAACATGCAATTCTATGGAGTTCTTAAAATGCTCTATTGCTGGTGTTGCTTATGGAAATAGACCTACAGAAGTGGAGACAAGTTCTGGAGAAATAGCTGAAACTACTGACAGTTTTGGGCACAAGGACACTGCTGAATTCAAGAGATCAGTCAAGGGATTCAATTTCACTGATAGTCATTTGATGAATGGAAGATGGGCCAATGAATGTTCTAGGGATGCTATAGAAATGTTTTTCAGTGTTAGCTGTTTGCCATACTGCAATTCCTGTGGCAGATAGAAATTCTGCTGGCATGCCTTATGAAGCTGAGTCTCCTGATGAAGGAGCTCTTGTTACTGCTGCAAGGGAGTTTGGTTTTGAATTTTATCATAGGACACAAACGACTATATCAGTGCATGAGTTTGATCCTGTCGTTGGTGGAAAGGTGGATAGGTGCTTATCTTTTCCACTGTTCTTATTGATTATATTCTTCAAAAATGTCAACATTGCCAACATCATGATGCTATTTTTTTTATTTCAGAACATATAAGCTACTCAACATCTTAGAGTTCAGCAGCGCTCGTAAGCGTATGTCTGTTATTGTGAGGACAGAAGAGGGTCGACTATTTCTCTTCTGCAAAGGAGCTGACAGGTTCATTATTATCTTTTTACATGTGATGAAAATCTTCTATGTTTAACAATACATTTCCCTTTTATAAGTACATATCAATGTCATGATAGTGTTAACCTTAAAGTTGTGCACAACTATTTGAACTATTGCAGCTATTCTAGAGTGGACCTGTTAGAGGAGTCAAGGGCCTATTGGGCCCTAGCCCATTAGGGTTAATTGGTAGCTTGCTTAGGGGCCAAGTCAACCCTCTCTATATAATGAGAGGGGATGTATCAATCTAAATCAAGCAAGAGATTAGAAGGAAATCCCTTCTCTCTTGCCGGCCATGGGCAGAGCCCCCGCTGCCGGGCGTTCGGCGCCCAAACCCTAGCCGCCGCCAATCTGTGAACAGTACCCGCGGGTACTGTAGCACCGTGGGTACTGTAGCGCAGCAGCCGCCATCGCTCTCTTCTTCCGCAATTCCCTACAGCCCAACTGTGTTCATAGCAGGACCTTTCTTCAGAGTTGTGAATTTCATATGCTAATATTTTCAACCTTCAAGTTCTGTTGAAATAAGTAATATCAATATCTTTTCATCTCTGTGCTTCAGTGTAATATTTGAAAGGCTCTCCAAGGATAATGGAACATGTCTGAGCAAAACGAAGTGTCACATTGATGAGTATTCTGAGGCAGGTCTGCGGACCCTGGCACTTGCATATCGTGAACTTACTGAAGAACAATACGTTGCATGGAATCAGGAGTACTCATCTGCCAAGAATTCTGTACATACTGATCATGATGCAGCTGTTGAGAAGGTATCAGAAGGCATCGAGAAGGATTTGGTTCTCTTGGGTGCTACTGCTGTAGAGGATAGATTGCAAAATGGGGTGCGTTGACTTCTATTTGATGCTTCTTATTTTCTTAGTCTTGTATTTATCTGAAATTCTGAATAGACAAACTTCTTTCCATTTTAGATTTGTTAACCATTCTTTTTTTTAACATTAAATACAACAGGGAACGCCCTGTAATTTGTTAATCATTCTTAGTGAGCACCATACTCTTTTCCTCTGCACAATATATTTATTGGGTTACTGTCACATAATTCGTTTCTTTTTTATAGTTTGTTTCTTCTTTAGCTAGTTTGTCACATAATTTCACTTGTAATCTTTTTTTATATATATATTTATTGAGAAAAATTACCACTTTTATGTGTAAAAATAAAAATGTAAACAAATGTTTAACTCATGATCAAATCATTGCTGTATCAACTCTATTCTTGCAGGTCCCTGAGTGTATTTACAAACTTGCACAAGCTGGAATTAAGATCTGGATTTTAACTGGAGACAAGTTGGAGACAGCTGTAAACATAGGGTTAGTTCCATTCCATAAGCTGTTACATATCTGAAAAACTGAGATCACAATTACTTAAAGTTTAATGCATGTTGGTGCTTGGTATCTAGTTACGCTTTGTAACCTATTGAGGAAAGAGATGGAGGAAATTTTTATCACACTGGAAAACTCAAGTACAAATGCTTCAGAGGGGTCTAATGGAGGGAACAGAATGGTATGAAATCTTAAAACAAAAAGAAACTTAATTTTTCTTACTTGCATGTATGTATAAATAATTGCAGAATGTACAACATTTTTGAAATGCTAGCTGAAGTCCTATATGTTTTT
>JADLZK010011801.1:0-155543 GCA_015847255.1 Hyparrhenia diplandra
GTGACGCCTTGGGTGCCACATTCTTCCATGGAGGCGTCATTTCTGAACCTTGTGCCCCTCGCATACATCATTTCTGAACCTTGTGCCCTCGCATACGTCACTTAGTACCCCCCTGCGCAGATGCTTTGTTACCAAGAGCGTGATGGCCTCATCCACGGATGCTTTGCCGCGTTGATGGTCGTAACTGTGGCGGATGCTTTGCCGCTTTGGTTCCAGCGGATGCTTAGCCGCTATGGTTGCTTGTGCAGTTATACTACACCACCACCTACCTTAGTGTCGAGTCTTCTTATTAGGTTCAGTTGGTTAGGGTTGTTTCGTGGAGGTCGTCACCACCTACCTTGGCTGTTGTTGTTTGTTTGTGTTGTGGGATTTGTTGGTAATCCTTGGATTACTAGCGAATCTTATGTAGAGTCAAGTAATTCGGGTTTACATAAATTTGGGTTACCATACTGTAATTAAAAACAGTACCCATACTATAAAAAACCGGACATCTCTAGTATCTGAAATTTTGAGTTCGGGCATGGTCATTTTCTCTACCACCCGAAATCAGCATAAAACACAGAATGGACATAACTATATCAGCTTATTAACATAAAAAATGTGATGTAATAAGCAAAAAATGATGAGAAAAATACAAGGATCGATTATGTTGGGAAAAAAACACGGGCTAACCTAGCGTCTCTTGCATATATTTATATGTAGACCAAATTACAGAATTACATTTGGTTAGCTTCTGATTTACAGGGAGACATACAACAGAAACGAGATTTAATAAGGAGATCCAGAGATAATGGCGGTGTTCTGTTGTCGCACGATCAACACAGTAACAGCTATATCTCCCACGACGCTAAACAACTGATCGAATGTATACCTTGTACATACTCTGTCTCGATCTGTCATCAACAAACAAATGGAATGCACCCGACCCGATCCATCGGTGGAGGCACGGATGCATCAACGCCGTCGCATCCCCTGTGCGGGCGGCGGGTACATGGCGGCGTTGAAGTCCCAGCCATGGACGGGGTCGAGGCCGCGCGCCATGAGCTCCCTGTACTGCTGGCACAGCGCGCAGGGCTCGCAGCAGAGGTGGACGAGGCAGTCGCAGCAGGGCGCCTCGGGAGGCCGAACTGCGCGCGCATCATGGCACGGTACGTGCAGGAGTAGACCCACGTGCACTGCGACCCCGTGAGGCAGGCGATCACCGCGTACAGCGCCCCGCTCGTTGCGCACGACGTCGCGCCGCGGTCCACCATCTCTGCGATCCGCCCGAACGTGATGCACGGGCACCAGTACGTCAGGCAGCCTGCGCGCGTGTGCTGCTGAGATTAGCTACCTACCTTTATACCTAGCACAAGATCGATCGAGCTGAACGAACATCGAGGCTTACAGATGTGGCAGTCGTCCAAGCAGTCGAAGAGACCCGAGGACCACTGCCTGGCCGTTCCGGCGACGGGGATGCCGACCACTGGCGCCGCCGACACCCCAGCCGGCTTGTAGGGCATAGCCGGATACATCTCCGATAACCAGTTGCTTCTCTCGCGTTATTTTTTTTTTTTTGAAAGATCCGACATATTGCCGGCATATATTAATAAGGTAGGGAGAAATTAACAACAGTCTGGCGCAAGTCGCGCCCCTCCCGCAGACCAGCCTAGGCTGCTGACGGGCTTGTTTACATAATTTGATTACTCACTAACAAAATAATCAACAAACAAAGGCCTGAGGGCCTGACATCCCGCCATGGACCAAAGCTGTGCCTCATCTTTTATTTCTCTGAGAACGTCCTGTTGTGTGCATCGTTCCTGTCTGAAAATTGCCGCATTCCTCGCGTTCCAGATAGTCCACAGCCCAAGAATCAATAGAGTGTGCTCCTTCTTGCTTGCTCCTAAAGCCTGACCGAACCACTCCTCCATACCCGGTTGTTGATGCCAGGCAGTTGGCTCCAGGCGGCGACAATTTCCCCAGGTTGCTAGCAGTTGCCAAACTGATCTTGAGAAAGGACAATCAAAGAACAAATGAGCAGCTGTCTCTAGGTTTCTTTCACATAGCCCACAAAAGTAGTTATTCTCCCATCCTCTTAACTGCAGTCTTGCCGCCGTCCATAATCTATCCTGGAGTAGTAGCCATACAAAAAACTTGCATTTCGGCGGTGCCCATGCACTCCAAATCAGTTTTTTGAAATTTGACTGAATTTGCCCGGCGAACTGAATGTTGTATGCTGATCTGGCTGAGTAAACACCTGAGCTTTCTAAGGTCCAGACAATTGAGTCTTCTTCGTCATCATCCATGTTAATACCAGCCTCCTCGATGTCCTTCCACAAGCTGAAGAAATCCGTGATGAGGTTGTCGTCCAAGCCGTTGGAGATGTCACTGATCCACTTGTTGTCTGTCATAGCTTGCCGCACTGTTCTGTTTTTTCTCTTACTGTGTTCATACAGCCTTGGGTACAAAGCCGCAGGCGTTCGCCCATGCAGCCAGCTAGATTTCCAGAAGGATGCTTTGTTGCCGTTCCTGACAGTCACTACTGTTGCCGCATTGAAAAGAGCTAGATCATCTTGGTCAGTAGGTAGCTCTGATCCTCCCCAAGGTTTATCTGGGCACACCCACTGAAACCAGAGCCATCTCACCCTCAGTGCCCTGCTGAATCGGGTGAGTTCTATGATTCCCAAACCTCCGAATTCAATCGGTTTCGCCACTGTTGTCCAGGCCACTTTACATTTACCACCGGTTAGTTCTTGATTTCCGGCCCACAAAAATCTCCTACTAATTTTGTCAACCTCATCGGTGAATTGTTTTGGCGCCTTGATAGAAGTGAGCAAATATACTGGCATCGAGCTCAGTACCGAGCGGACAAGTTCTCTTCTCCCAGCCTGGTTCAGCAGACGCCCTTCCCACGATGTTAGCTTGCTATGTGATTTGTCAACAAAGCACTGAACATGTGCCATCTTGAGCCTTCCTGAGGTTCGGAGGCATGCCGAGGTAAGAGATGGGGTAGCTGACCTTCCTACCTCCAAAGTGTTCTAGGATGTTATCCAAATCCAGATCTCCACATCTTATAGGTGCCACCGTGCATTTGCTCAGGTTGAGTTTTAGTCCAGTGGCCTCTCCAAAGTGTTGTAGGATTGTGAATAGTGCCCGAACTTCATCCTTGTCTGGATTCATGAAGATGACCGCGTCGTCCGCATACATAGATAGGCGCAGCTTTGCTTGTCTTCCTCGCAGGGGCGAGATGCTGCCATTCGCTGTTGCTAAGTCGAGCAGGCCCTGTAGAGTGTCAATGGCAAGTATAAACAGGTACGGGGATAGGGGGTCGCCTTGGCGCAAACCTCTTGCGTGGTTGATCCTTGGTCCCTCGGTACCGTTGAGCAGCACAGAGGAGTATGAAGTTTTGAAAATTGTTGTCATCCACTCTCTCCATCTGACACTGAAGCCTCTCCTCTCTAGCAGCTCCAACATATATTCCCAAGAGACAGTATCAAAGGCCTTTGAAATATCCAACTTAAAGAGCAGCGCTGGTATTTTCTTCTTGTTGTAAGCACGCGCGAGATTCCGGACGTATAGGAAGTTGTCTTGGATGCACCTTTTTTTGATGAATGCACTCTGAGCATTGGAGATAAGTGCATCCATGTAAGGCCCAAGACGTAGTGCCAGTGTCTTTGTAATTATCTTCCCAAAGGAATGGATCAAGCTGATTGGCCTGTAATCAGTTGGCAGTTCCGCGTTCTCGGACTTCCTAATTAAGACAATGTTTGCACCATTCATCTTCTCCAATGGTCCTGAGAGCAGGCTGTGAAAAGAGTTCATCGCTGCTATGACATCGAATTTGACTGTGTCCCAACATCTTTTGTAGAATAGTCCTGTGAACCCGTCAGGTCCCGGCGCCTTCTCAGCCGGCATGTTGTCAATGGTGAGCTTAATCTCTTCCAGAGTGAAGGGTCTGTCCAAGTCCGTTGCCTGAATCGTAGCCAGGTTGAGGCAGGTCCAATCCAAGGTGTGGGTTCTAGTCTGCCTCAACCCTAGTACCTCCTTGAAGTAGTTATTTAGGATGCTTTCTTTTTCATCATGCCCCCATTCTAGATGTCCATCACTATTCTTTAAGTATGGTATGAGGTTTTGCCTGCGTCGACCCTTTGCTCGCTGGTGGAAGTATTTTGTGCATGCATCTCCCTCTTTGATTTGGGTCACTCTAGAGCATTGTCTTTTCCTTGATCTTTCGATTGCCGCCCATCCCAACAAGTGGTGCTTTAGTTGGCGTTGTAAATCATATTCCTGCTGTGATAGCTCTCTCGTTTCCTGGACAGTATCTAAGCCCAAAATCACCTGATTCGCCATCTCCATTTGCAGCCTAGCCTGACTGAACAATGACTTGCTCCATTGCCTTAGCGCCATTGCCGTGTTGGTCAACTTGTTATGTAGGATCATGATTGGGTTGTTCCTCTCTAACCGGCTGTGCCCATGCCCCTTGCACAATTGCATTGAAGTCGGTACCCGCGTCCGAAGCTTTCAAATTTGAAAGACGCCTTCCTATGTCTTGGTCGCATACTTCTTATGAAAAGAGGACAAAGTGGTCCGATAAGGAACCGCCGAGGGCCACTAGACTCGCATTTGGAAAAAATTTCCTCCCAGTCCTTGTTGCGTAGCGCCCTGTCTAATTTCACCAACGTCGGGTTTCTTCTTCCATTGCTCCAAGTATACCTTCTATTCTGCAGTCTTAGTTCAGAAAGGTCACTGGAATCCAAAGCTTGCCTGAACCTTCTCATTTGTGCCCGGTTAATGTTGCCATTGTTCTTATCCTGAGCCTCGTATATGAGATTAAAGTCTCCAAGACAAATCCAAGGCAGACCCCCAGGTTGACAGTTTACAATTTCTGCTAAGAAAGCTTGTTTCTCTGAATTTTCAGTCGGCCCATACACCACTGTGATCTTGAAAGAAGAGTTTGAGCTTTTCATGGTTGCCCTCATCGACAAGCAGTATGTCCCCTTGCTTACTTGATCAGCTTCCACATAATCCTTATGCCAGGCAAAAAGGATGCCACCTCTGGTTTCATCAGCTGCAATGTAATCAAAGGTTGAGTGGTAATTGTAGCCCATGAACTCCATTGCACGTGCTGTATCAATGCTATCCAGTTTTGTTTCCTGTAGACATATCATATATGGCCTGGAGCTGCCCACCATCAGCTTCACCACCTCTCTTCTTGCCGCATTGTTCAGCCCCCGTACATTCCAGCATAAGATGTTTGCTTCGTTATGTATCATTTAAAAACCATGACAAGCAACAGTAGAGGATGCAAGTAGCCAGCAAACCGAAGACCTCTATTAAGCATAAATGAACTGATACATGGCCTAATAAGCAAGCCCTCTGACTGCCAAACGTGCACAGTCACTCTACCCTCGATTCGTTCCACCCCTTCCAGAACTAAGCAAATGCTGAAAACACACCTAACAGGACTCATACATCTGCCATCGACCAAGCAGACAACAACACTCTTGCACTGCAACTCACCACTGCCAAATAATCCTAACTCTACCGGCATAAGGCCGGCCGGTGCTGGCATTGAACCTAACATTAACTGAACTAAAACACAACCAGGGAACTGAAACTGAAAGACCCCTCCTAGACCTCCAGCTCGACCGCATCCGCCTCCTGCACGATTGCCTGCAGCACCTTGGACAGCCTCTTGTTGTTCAGTTTGGTTGCCGCCTTGAGGGCCTCCACCGCCTTGATTGGGAGGTCAGCGCCGTGCCTGTCGATGTAGTCCGCCACCGCGCTGTCAGTAGCCTGCTGCTGCTGGGAGCCCACGAACTCAAGCTCCCTCATGAGCTTGTGGGTTGCGCGCTCTGCCACCGGAACTGCAGACGGCCTTGAGGCTTGGCGCAGGCTGGAGCGTGTAGGAGCCATGTTCTTCTTCTTCTTCACGCACTGGGTCTTGGCTGCCATCTCAACCGGCACCTGCAAAATCGGCTGCTGGAGCTCACAGAACAGCCCAATGCATGGATCCACCCTTCCCTGATCAGCAGTGCCGTTGGTCCTGTTGCCGGACTGCACCTGCTCCACATCCAGTGCATCCTCTGCAGGGTCGATCTCCATCCTGGTCACCAGATCAGAGATGTCTGCAACATGGTCATGGGGAGGTGAGGCCGCGCCTTCGTTTGTCTTCCTTGGTGGTGTCCCCAGCTGCACTCCCGGACCGAAGACTATCTCCTCCGGCGGCTCCCCATCCCCAAAGCCACCGTTGTTCCTCGACCACGCCGACACACGGGTGGTATGGTGGCGAAACGGTCACCTCCCCGGCGCCCTCCGGTGAATAACTTCGGGACGGCGCAGGCCTTAGGGCTGCCAGAATGACGCCTCCAGCGCCATCGGGTCAAAGCTCCTGATGTTGTTCTCCCGCTGCGTGTACACGTTGTCCGCCAGGAGGTCCAGGCCGGTGTTGGTGTGGAGCCTGCCGTGGACCGTCCGTAGCGTCTTTGGGGAGCGCGGCGTCGACGTTCCCACTCTTCGAGAGGCGTGGGGGATCTCTTCTCTCGCCGCCCATCCCCTCCTTGCCAATCGGCCGCTTTGCGGCCGCGCCCCCGGAAGTCCGCCTCCCCGCCCCACTCGCCCCGCGGTAGGGGTGCGGCGATCTTGACACGCGCACCGCCCGCTCCGAAGAGCATCCCCGAAGAGCAGCGTGCGCGGCGGTCTTGTGGGCAGCAAAGTTGCGCCCGCCCGCCCGCCGTTGCCGTCGTGGTCGCCATCCGGTCGCGGCCCCGGCGTGCGGCTCTCCACCGGTGGTCGGCACCGCCGTTGGCGCCGCGGGATCATCGGCCTTCCATGCGTGGGCGCCCGTCCACGACCCCCGCGTCCCCGGCGGGGATGAACGTCGGCCCCGCCCTCGAACCGCCACGCCCGGGGAGGTTCCCGAGTCCGGTGAGTCCCGAGAGTCCGGCGAGTCCGGGTGGTACGAGGACCAGTCCTCATACCCAGCAAGGTGCACCAGGATGGCCCGGTCCCCCACGTCCGCCCACCGGTGGCGCGCCGGCATCCTGGCGGTGACGGAGACCCATCATCTCCATGGCCCGCCCAGCCCTCGCCCCCGAAGAACGGTGGTCGATGGCCCTGGGGAGGTCCTCGGCCTCTCCATCCATACCCGTGGGAGGCGGGATGTCTCCCGATCAGCCGGGGTGGAGCGGCCGTCGAATCTGTCGAAGATGCACCGGTCGCCCAGGATCAGCTTGACCCCGTCCTCGTTCCACGCCTCCAAGGGGACGTTCTCCAGCGTCACCTTGGCGTGGTACCACCATGTGTACTCGTTGTTGCCCCCCGGCCGGCGCCAGGGCGTGACCGGCATCGAGGACCCGTTGATGTTGATGGAGCCTCTGAGCACGGCGCGGTCCCTTGACGGCGCGAACCTGAAATCCGCCACAAAGGAGCGGAGGACATCCCGGTGACACGGAAGGAATGTCGCGGCACTGCAATGCAGCCGCACCGCAATGGCCCGACCCACCTCAATGGAAGAAGGTGAGTAGCCGCCCTACCGAACAGAGATGGTGACAAAGATGCACCGAAGCCGCCCTGCCTCCTCCGCCATGGCATCCGACGGCACGATGGCGACACGCGCCAAAGCAGGGCGAAAGCGGCCTGGCCCGGGTAGCGCTGCATCTCGTCGACCTTTGGCGGGTTGGAGCTTGGTTCTGCGAAGAAGGTTGGTGTTGCGGCGACGAGTCGGGGCTGAAGGGGTTTTGTGAGGTTTGGGTTGGGTGTTGTTGGTGGAGAGTGTGTTGGCCTGGAGATTGGAGGTCGGGAAGGCTAAGCGGTTGTGGATGCTCCCACCGGAAAGTTCAGCCGGAACGGAGGTGGGTGGAGATCTGCGGCGGCGGCCGGCCGGCAACGTTGGAGGTGTGCCCAAACTCCCAAAGACCGGATGCACCGCGAGGGTCTCGCACCGGGCAACCGGATGGTCGGAGGCAAGACACCGGAAGCGCAGGCCGTGGAGGCGGTTTTTATAGTCGCCGGGGTGGGCTGCCGGAGCACACCCGTGGTAGCTAGCTGTCTTCCCGGGATCTTCATCTGCCGGCGTCAGATCCTTGCGCCACCGCCGCCCTTCGTGTAATCACGGGCGTCGGATCTTTGGTGAAATCGGCTCCTCCGCCGAGCAATTACGGCGGAGGCGAAGCTCCCCTTGCCGTGAGGGCTCGGTGGAGTTATTTGGCCTTCCCAAGCGGCGGCGCAGCGCCATGGAGATGGGAGCTCGCGCCCACTGACCCGTCGGCGTGGCGGCCACGCGTGCCGATCCACCTTCCTCGGACCCGCTTGTGCCTTCTAGCTGTCCCCCGCTCTCCGAAGCGCCATGCGGTTTTTCACGAAAGTGTCCATGGTCGGCGCCTGCCCACCGGATGGCGCAGTAGATCCCCCCGCCGCCATGGCGTATGACGACGAGGTGGAGCACGGCCAGCATCGTAGCGGCATGGGGCAGCTCCGCACGCAGAGTACCGAGGCCCCTCGCTTTCACGAAGATGGAGTCCGGCGGATCCAGACGGCGGATTGGACAATGGATACCCCCGCTCTTGTAGTGGATCCGTTGCCAGCTTGCAGATCCGGTTGTGTCTTGCTCTGGTCTTGGTGCAGTCCGCCATTAACCGGGCGCCAGAGCTTCCTCGTCTTCCTCCATGCCGCTGTCGTCATCGGAGTACCCCCAATCAACAGCTTCAACCTCTTCTTCACCGTCAGTGAGCTCCGTGGCAGGGATGGGTGTCTGGGAAGGCCCCGAGGTGGCGTGGAGGTCCTCCGGGTGGTGGGGAGGGTTTGATTTGGTGGCCGGCGGGGGGGCCGGGGCCGGCGGGGTTGGGGGAGGGGTTCGCTCGCTCGCTCATTTCGAAAACTTTCTCTCGCGTTATGGCAAGGTGCGGCGGCGGGTGGATCGGCCCCGCGCCGAGATCCCAGCCAAGGATCGGAGCGAGTGGTTTCGCTGACCGGCCGGGCGACTTGGCAAGCGGCGCAGGTGATGGGAGGCAACCGGAGACTCTCGCCTGCATGCAAGTAAATATATCGCCGCCCAAGGATCGAGTGGTTCTTGGTGTTCATCGCTGCTGGCTGGCCGTGCGGGTTGCGAGGTTTTCTTGGCGGTGGTCGCGCGCGACATTCCCTCGTGCTATTTGTTTTATCACTTCTCTTATATCTCAAGTATCTGCATTTTTCCTATATCTCAGGTGCCTAATTTTTTGTTGGTTCAGCCAACATGCAATTTTGTCATTGTTTCACTACAGAAAAAGGGGTTCATTGTCTCATTTTTTTTTTTTCTTTCAAAAGATCCGTTGCTGGCTTTCATCGATAAGAGAAGAGCAAAGTAATTGCTCATTTAGCAGAAGTAGCGCCCAGATTTTAGCATTACAATCTAGTGATAGTGAATGTATTGCCACCCCTAGGACTTATTATTCTAACTTAGGTGATGATAGGTATTTACAACCACGCCTATTACCTGCCCTCCTCGTGGCAGTATGTTTTCTAGGCCGCTGTTACCCGCTCTTAGGCTCTTAGCCACATCATTCGCCGGCCCTATTTGGTTCCCATAAGTCGGGTGACCTATGAAGTCGGGTGACTAAAAATTAGTGACTTATAAATCATGTCTGTTTGGTTGTAAGTGACTTATAAGTCAGGGTGGAAAAAAGAAGAGAAAATGAGTGTCTTATAAGTCAGAGTAAAAAAGACTTATAAGTCAGGGTGGAAAAGAAGAGAAAATGGGTGACTTATAAGTCGGAGTAAAAAAGAAGAGAAAATAGTTGCAAGTGACTTAAGTCCCTACTTTTTGGCAAAATAAGTCACTTATTTTGAATTTTTGACTCATAAGTCACCTGACTTATGGAAACCAAACATGCCCTTCATCTTGTATAGTTCTGAACAACTGATCCAGTGATTTTGTGACCTCTGTAGAAGACTCGGTTGTTCCTCTCCTTCCACATCTCCTAGAGGGTAAGCATCACCATCGAGTGCACACCATTTCTTCTTGGCTGCTGAACATTATTTCCCATGTCGTTCATTGTCTCATGTGAATTGTCCTTTTAATTCTACTATACTATACTAGTTGTCTCATGTCAGTTGTTGTATGAAAATTCAAAAAAAAAAAAAAAAAAAAAGACGCCTCAGATGTAGGAAGTCCCAGTTTTTTGTACCTCTTTTTTTTGTACGCCTCTATTAAGATGTTTATCTTCTAAGATCTTTTTTTGTGTTAGTGGACTATGATTGATCTGTGAGACTGTAACCGATCGAGCAGGGAACTTCCGATCCCCTTCCTCCAATGCACAAAATAAACACTAGCTTATTAATTACTCCGTATTGTCGTAGCCTCAAGTTGGGTTAGAGTTGTCAGTTGTGTGGTGACGCTATAGCATTAGACAAAAGTTTGGTTGGACATGGTACAGAAGCCTCAGTGTTTGTTGATGGCAAAAAGTATCTGTGAGGCACCGTATTATGAGTCATACAAGGAACTAGGTTGAGACACTGAGTACTTATTATCTTATTCCAATGCCCCATTGCTGTTTACTTATGGACTTTCCTAAGAACCACACTCAGGTGGCATCATTCACCAATTAACTGTGCTGACTTTCTACTACAGTTCTTGGAGGAATGCCATTGAGCTAGGCAGATGGCGACAATATTCAATTGTAATGTGGTCCATCTAGAAAACGTGCAACGATATGGCGATCAACAAAAAGGTGATGGCGTCGCCAAGAGGAATCATCTACAAGACACTGCTACTCATCAAGTCTCGGAGGCCATTATTGAAGACAAAGATAGAACCTGTGGCGGAAGACATGATTCAGATGCTGGCGTCGGGTGTGCATTGAGAGTGATAGAGGGGCGGCAAAAAAACTCTATTTGTCTTCATTGGATGATTTAAGATTGCTGGTTCCATGGCTTTTGATGTCTGTAATCGAATTCATCTGGTGATGTTTTTTGCGAGTTGTCATGCCGCTTTGCCGTTATTGGCTTATTTCTTAGTTTCTTTGTCTAAGTAGAGGTATGTTAGAAGTTTGCTTGATGATTAGTGTGGCACTTATGAGTGCTTCAAAACTTGTAAAACTGGTTAACCCAGTGCCTGGACCAATATGGTATTCGATAAATTTTAATAAAGCCGGGTGAATGACTTGGGTCTAAAAGACACCGGTACTTGATTGGAAGAGCTGTGTGGCTTTTGTTCATGGTGGAAGCTCCCCTGTGCCTAAATACGTACTCTTGCATGCATCCTCTCATTCCACACAGTTCCCCCACAACAAGCAGGATTGAAGAACCAAGTTTTACTAGGAGTAACCAAAATGAGTTCACAAATAGTGATCAGCAAGTGAATATATTGAGATTCTTAGACACTTTTGACAGAATACAAATGATGCATGTACTATAACTAGAAGTATCATCTGATTTACAAGGTCAGGGAGACGCGACAGAATCAAGAAGTGCTAAAGAGACCCGGCAACAATAATGGTGTTCTATTGTCGGACGATCAACAGTAAGTAGCACCTCTGACCTGACGCTAAGCAACTGAATATATATCTTGTATTACTCTGTTGTCACTGCCGTCAATCAACAAACGAAATGGAGCCGAATCCGATGGATGGATGGATCGATCAGCGTCCCATCCCCTGTGCGGCCGGCGCGGACATGGCGACGCCGGAGGCGGCCCTCTGGGCGTTGAACTCCCAGCCGAGGACGGGCTCGTAGCCGCGCGCCTTGAGCTCCCTGTACTCCTGGCAGAGCGCGCATGGCAGGCAGCAGAGGTGGACGATGAAGTCGGCGCAGGGCGCCTCCGGGAGGCCGTGCTGCGCGCGCAGCCTGCCGCGGTACGTGCAGGAGTAGGCCCACGTGAGATACGCCCCCGACAGGTACTCGATGAGCGCGAACAGCGCCGCGCTCGTCCCGCACGATGTCGTGCCGTGGTCCACGATCTCCGCCGTCCGCCCGAACGTGATGCACGGGCACCAAAACGTCAAGCAGCCTGCATGGATATATCACGGATGTATGAGAAGAACATGACGGTGAGCTTTGGTATAGCTCTAGCTGCCTAGCACGAACAAGATCGAGCTGAGGCTGAGGAAGGTGAGCATCGGAGAGGAAGGAGATCGAGGAGGAGGCCGGCCGGCAGCCGGCCGTCTGTGCTACATGTGTCCAAGTCGTCGAAGCAATCGAACAGGCCCGATGACCACTCCCTGGACGCTCCAGCGCCGGGGAATAAGCCGGCCACCGGCGCCACCACCACTCCGGGCGCCGCCTCGGGCTGCGTAGTATCCGGATACATCTCCAATAATCAGCTGGTGGCCTGATTACGCTTGCGTGAGCTAGCTTCGCCGGGAATGTGGCGTGCCTGGTCGGCCGGCAAAGCTGTGGCGGCGAGTCGCGGCCTAATTGATTAATCCAATGGCGGCTTGCGCGCGCCGATGCCCAGCCAAGCTAGAGGGGGCAGCCGGTATCGCTGGCCGGCGACTTGGCACGGCAGCAGCGTAGGTGATCGGAGGCAACCGGTGACTCTAGTCTACGTGCACGTAAATATACGTCTCGGGATGGTCCAAGGATGGATTGAGTGGTTGCTGGCCTTCGACGCCGCGGCCGGCCGGCCTGTGGTCGCGAGGTTTTCTCGGCGATGGTCGCGCGCGCGACACACTCGCTTCTCCTCGTGTCTTTGTTTTTTTTTAACGGCAGGAGAGCTGGACACCGAGGACACCGGTACATTCCCTCCGTTTTCTGCTCTGCACGTGTGTTCCTCTTCTCAGGGCAAAATAGCGCTCTCTCTCTCTCTCTCTCTCTCCCCTAATGGTGTGAAAGACTAACGGTATGTGGTGACTTTGTACTTGTATATTGTTTTAAGAAACGCCAGTACAAACATATCTTCATTCTTCACTTGTGCAACCTGGTCTAATACTAATTGCTAGTGTAAATGCATCTGTACGTACTACTAGTGGCTCACTTACGCTTCAAGGTGGAAGACTTATCTAATTTGGATATCCATGGATTTTTGACAAATGAACTAGAAATTCAAATTTTTATAGGGGACCACCTCTTGCTAATTCATTTTTTTTTTTTTTTTGAGCTAGAGACTATCCATTGGACATCCATGGATATCCAACTTCCACCTAGGCTTGCACTAGCTGCATAAAACGGGTTATATTGACTATAATTAGCTAGTGAAAACATTAATCTGTGACTAGCAAAGGAAGAATTGCTGCAAAGCATAAAGGGTTGTTTGGTTGGAAGCATACCGAGCAACTTCCAGCAAGGGCAACACTATTGGAAACTCAGAATACTTTTGTGTGTGTCAAATTTTTCTGTCATTATATATTTCTGTGTGTATATATTGTCTGAGTACACCGTCACAAAATTTCTTTTGACAGGATTTGCATTTTTTCTGGGTGTTTTTGCACACACAGAAGAATCAGAGTATCTAGTAGTAGGTAAAATTGGATGTCTGGATTTATGCTTGGGCTCAAACCAAACAAACCCAAGTTTTTTGTGCTGATGCTTGGCATTGGACAAAGGCTTGGTTGGAAGAGGTAGTAGAGCAGCAACGTGTACATCCCGTCAATGGTAAACGAAACAAGGATTTATATGAGAACAACAAGAACATATATAATTGCAATACAAAGGTCGTGTATGAATAGTGAAAATGGTATCGTCAATTTTTTTAATGTCACTGGGGATTACACCCCACCTGAATATATATTGTCAAAGTTGATAGAGATGGCATCAAATGTTACTTGTGCCTTTTGAGTTTTGAAATGTACTTGTTCATTGATTTTTTTAGAAAAAGTCATTTTTATTCCGCCTCTGCAAGAGTTTTGTACACAACCAATTCTTATTACAAAACCACTCTCTTCTGTTTTTTAAGCTCTCAAAAAGCGAAACCAAACAAAGGAAAAATTGATTAAGCGCTAGCTTTTTCAGCGACGACCATCCATGCTTGACGAAAATTTCCATGGCCACACTCTCCATCATGCGGCATGCACCCTTCATATAAGGTTTGTCGTTCTTCTTCCGCAAGGCGTTCCAAAAACGGGTCTAATAAGTTGCCCTGAAAACAACTTGCAACTAAGACTATAGTCGTTTTTCTTATAAAAATAATCCCTTCATTTCTAAATAGCCAAATAAGCCATAAGTTGCCCCCATACAAATCAGAGCGTGCAAGTGTTGGTCTGCTTGTACTTTCCACAACCTAAATAAATCGGGTACATTTTTTGGTGGTTCCAGATTAAAAGCCACTTGGCAGATTCTCCAAATAAATCTAGCCACATGACAAGCAAAGAACAAATGTTGGATAGTTTCCATATTGTCACAAAAAACAACATCTGTCATCTCCTTTCCATTTTCTATTTTTAAATTGTCTTTGGTTAAAATTACCCCTTTTATCAAGAACCAAATAAATATCTTTATTTTAAGTGGTAACTTTTAACTTCCATAACAAATTGTTTAGAGGCATAGAAATTTGATTAATTAAGTGTTTATACATTGATTGCGCTGTGAAAAACCTTGTCTTGTAAGGCTCCACTTAATTGAATCTTGTTGTTCGTCCAACAACAGTTGGGTATGTCTGTCCAATAGAAATGACATCAACATACATATATTATATGTGCATTTGGTACATTGCCAGTGTTTTGACTTATCAATTATACTCCGAGGCTTAATACTAAGTATCAGTAGTTGTGTATTGGTGGAAGTTGGATGTTCATGGATGTCCAATGGATACTCTCCAATTAAAAAAAAAAAAGAATTAGGAAGAGATGGTCCCCCACCAAAATTTGAATTCCTAGTTCATTTGCTAAAATCCATGGATGTTTAATTTCTGCTCTACCTTCCACCTCTAGTTGTGTTGTCATAACTCACACGTACTGGTGGCAAGATGGAATCTGAAAAATATTTGGTTCTCTTCATGTTACGGTATCCTGGAGATTTGTAGACATGTATTAAGAGAGAATACAAATGCTGTATGTACCATAACTAGAATCAAGTACCTTCTGATTTACAGGGTCATGGAGACACGACAGAAACTAGAAATTCTAATTTAAGAGACCCGGCGACAATAATGGTGTCCTGTTGTCGGACGATCAACAGTAAGTAGCACCTCCGATCCAATGCTCAACAACTGAAGAATATAGATATATGTATTGTACTATCTATTCTGCTGTCTCTCGGTCATCAATCAACAAACGATCGAAATGCCGATCAGCGTCCTGGATCAGCGTCCCATCCCCTGCGCGGTCGGCGCGGACATGGCGGCGGCCCTCTGGGCGTTGAACTCCCAGCCGAGGACGGGCTCGTAGCCGCGCGCCTTGAGCTCCCTGTACTCCTGGCAGAGCGCGCAGAGCAAGCAGGAGCGGTGGACGAAGAAGTCGGCGCAGGGCGCCTCTGGGAGGCCGTGCTGCGCGCGCAGCCTGCTGCGGTACGTGCAGGAGTAGGCCCACGTCAACACTGCCAACGTCAAGCAGTGGATGACCGCGAACAGCGCCGCGCTCGTCGCGCATGACGTCGTCCCGCGGTGCACGATCTCCGCCGTCCGACCGAACGTGATGCACGGGCACCAACACGTCAGGCAGCCTGCATCGATAGCACAAGATCGAACAAGATCGGAGAGGATGGAGATCGAGGAGGAGGCCGGCCGGCCGTTGGTGCTTAATTACAGGTGTCGCAGTCGTCGAAGCAGTCGAAGAGGTCCGATGACCACGGGCTGGACGCTCCGGCGCCGGGAAAAAGCCGGGCACCGGCGCCACCACCGCTCCGGACGCCATAGCCGGATACATCTCTCCAGTAACCGCGCTGGCCGGGAATGGGGGCGAGGTTGGGCGGCCGGAAAGATGCGTGGTGGCGGGTCGATCGGCCTAATTAATCCAATGGCGGCCAGCGCGCACGCCGGTTTTCCCTGGCCGGCAGCGCAGGTGATCGGAGGTAACCGGAGACTCTCGTCTCTACCTGCACGTAAATATACGTCTCGGGATGGTCCAAAGGATGGATCGAGTGGTTGGTGGTGTTCGTCGTCGCGGCCGGCCGGCCGACGGCATGTGGTCGCGAGGTTTTCCCGGCGATGATCTCGCTCGCGACATCCCCTCGTGTTTATATTCTTTTCTCCCAAAAAAACGCTTTGATTTGTGGCCGACGAAGGAGATAGACCCTAGCTTATTTATTACCACAGCTTAGCCTCAGGTTGGGTAAAGAGTTGTGTGGTGATCAAAAAAAAAAAAAAAAAAAAAAAACGAGGGCTATACGTGATTTGGAAGAACGGTACAAAAGCCGTGTAGTATGAATAATGCAAGAGGGTATCGTCAAAGTCGATAGCTGGCATCAAACGTTACTCATACCTTTTAAAATGTACCGTACTTATTCATGCTTAGACGAGATTAGGCCAATGACTTTGAACTTCGGCTATTTTGACTTGTCAAGTAGAGAATAAATACTAGTATATATATATCAGTAGATGTGTTATCATAATGCATTGGCTCCCGTTGAAAATCATCCATGTTGCCACCAGCTAGCTCTCTGACTTAGTAAAGATACTATTTATTTACCAAATACTCTCTACGTATATACTTATAAAACTTGACATTTAGGGCAACGATCCGGTCTTCAAAAAACACAACTTTGACATCTTATTATTCTCAAAATATTTATGAAAACATAGTATATGTATACTTTTATGAAAGTATTTTTTCAAGACAAATCTATTATACAATTTTCACATTTGGAATCTCAACAAGCTAAAAGTTATTGATGATTTATATTCTCGATATTTGATCCAACCTTTTCCAAAACGTCAAGTTTTATGAATACGGAGGGAGTATACAAATTAGCAGTAGTAGAATGTTATTTGGTTGGCTTCATGTTTTGTGTGTGGCACAACATTATGAGTCATACGTACAATTAAGGAGCTAGACTGGTGAGTCAGGAGGAAGTTTTTTTTTAATATATATAGACCATTTATTATCTGTGACTTAAATTATGTGAGGTCAGGATTCAAGAAATGCATTATCTTTTCTGAAATGGTGCGTGTCTAATTAGTGGTGATATCATCAAAGATTGTGCGATAATACATTATGTGATTTGCCATACAGAGGATGGTTAGGTTATTGTGCGATAATGCTACTATTATTATCTCACTATCTCCACGCCATGTGCTGTTGTATATGCAGTAATTAGCTCCCGTTGACATGCAGAGAGTTGAATAATGTTGTATCTTGGCCGGTTTATATTTTTATGGCTTGTTGGCAGGGCAATAATTGGAGCAAAGTTAGTTTGGAAATCAGTTATTATGACCGTACCTGCAGAATAATGTTCTGTCTCTGGAAATGATATTAAGTTGAAACATATATTTAATTTCCATTTTTTTTTAATCGAAATGGACCCAAGAGATACAGGACAAAAGTCAACGTACGGCCCGGTCTTGGTCTGAAAGAAACATATAAAGATTCTTTGTGGTACCAATCCTGAGATTACCATTACATCACAATCCACGTCTTCACCGTAAACAAACGAAACAGGCATATTTACCATTTAAAAAAATATTATTCAAAACAATGCATGATGCATGCACACACGCACCCAAGAAATTAGTACAGCAAACACAACAAAAAATAGATTAGAATTACAGCCCGTACTGACGTACAGTAGTAGTGGAAATCTGCATGCACATCTTATCATATGTGAAAGAAACTATACACACACACACACACACACATGCTTTGTGATATACCAACAATAGTCCTGACATCACATCACCACAAACAAAGAACAACAAGTGCAGCCGTACACGTATGCATGGAGCGGCGGCGGCGGCGGCGGCCGGCCGGGAAGTGGGTACTCGAGCCTAGACGTAGCTCAGCGTCCCATCCCCTGCGCTGCCGGCGGCTGCATGGCGATTCCGGCGCCCGGCTGGCCGGCCCATCCGAGGTCGGGTTCGAATCCACGGGCCTTGAGCTCCTTATACTGCTGGCAGAGCGCGCAGGGCTCGCAGCAAAAGTGGACGCAGCAGTCGCAGCAGGGAGCCTCCGGGAGGCCGAACTGGGCGCGCATCTTGCCGCGGTACATGCACGAGTAGATCCACTGGCACCCCGTGAAGTAGGCGAGCACCGTGTAGAGCGCCCCCGCCGTGCCGCACGACGTCGCGCCGCGGTCCACGATCTCCGCCACGCGACCGAACGTGATGCACGGGCACCAGCACGTCAGGCAGCCTGTGTGAGTGATGTGAGAAGACGTACAGCTACGGTTAGCCATGGCGGATCGATGAACGTGATGATGATGACGCGGTTAGTTGATGATCGATATGCTTACAGAGGCCGCAGTCGTCGAAGCAGTCGAAGAGGCCCGAGGACCACTGGGAGCTGGCGCCGCCGGGGCCGCCCACGGGGATGCCTGTCACCGGCGCCGCCATGGCCGGCTCGCTGGGCTTGGACGGATACATCGTCTCGTCCTAGTTGCTTGGTGGCTCTGGCTGCGGATGCGTTTGGGTTCGCCTGCTCTGCTCTGCTCTGCTTGCCGCCGTTGTCTCGTTGCCGGGAATGAGCGAGCCGGCTGGCCAGGGTGCTGTTTATATATATACAACGAGCTGCTGCCCAGCTGCCGGATCGTTCAATCCAATCCGCGTGGCGACTTGGCCCACCACACCGTACCAGCAGTCTCGTTGACCGGCCGGCCTGAATAAGGAGTACCTGATCTCATATAGTTGGCCATTTGGCCCGCGATCCGCGGCCCGGCCCATGGCCCGTGAAAACGGCCCGGTGCCTGGGCCGCCCGATCCGTACTTTGCGGGCTGCGGGCGGCCCGCCCGGTGCTCGGGCGGGCCATGGGCCGCCGCCGGCCCGCCCAGACCGTAGGTGGCCCGGTCCGATGGCCGGTGTTGGCCCGGTGGTGGCCCGTCGATTTGGCCTGCTTAGTTTTTTTTTTTTTTGAGGAATTGGCCTGCTAAGTTCTTATTGAAGTAAAGGCCCGCTAAATTCTAACAAACATTCCCCCAACACAGCCCACTAACCTTCCTAACCCTATCCCTTCCCCGAGACCCAATCCCTGTCTCGCCCCTCATCCGCTGCGGGCGGCTTCGCGCGACCCCGCCGGCCGCCGCTCCTCCCTCGGTCTCCGTGGCGGCGCCCCAGGCGGGCGGCACTCCTCAGCAGCCGGAGGCTGGCGGCGGCGGCGACGGCGGGCGCCCGCTGGGCAAGGGCGCTCGCTGAGCGGGAGGCGGGCGGCGGCGTCGCGCGGGGCCGTCAAGCGGCCGCCCAGCGCCCAGCGGCGGGCGGCGCGGCGGCGAGCAAAGCAGCAAAGAAGCCGGGCGGGCGGCGGCGGGCGCGAGCTCCCTTCCTCCCCGCCGTGAGAGTCATGCCATTGGGCATGTTTCAAAAAAAAAAAAAAAAAAAAAAAAGAAGGAGCCATCGGCCGTGGGCCGGCCCGATGAAATGTGGCCCGATTGATCCGTGGGCCGAAAAATGATCCGCGGACCGGGCCATGGGCGATGGCGCGCCCGTAGCCCGTAGTGGCCCGGCCCGTGTGGCCCGTGAGGCCCGTAGCGGCCCGTAGCGGGCTGGCCCGATCCGATCCGGAAGGGCCACGGGCGGACCGGGCCGCCCGTTGGACATCTATATGATCTCATGGGAAGGCGACTGGAAACTCCCTCGTTCTTCTCAAAAAAAAAAAAAAAAAAAAAAACTCCCCTCGTTCGTCTGTCTGCGTGGCCTGCAGGGTGCATGCACGCTGCCATCTTTCTTTCTGCGAGACTTCATCGCTTTTTTTTTTTCTTTTTTATTTAAAAAATCCTGCAAAAAGAGCTAGCATACTGGCATATATCAAACCCTCGACACTTACTAAGGCCGGAGATAACAAGAGCACCGCCACAAACAGACAACACTAGCGAAACCCCCAAAGCATACGACAACTACACGCCGTTCAGAGCGAGGATCAGGGGTTTCAACCCAAATGAAACTGCATCTTAATTTCCTTCTGCTAGACTAGATGGCTTTTCTTTTTTGGACGTGATCAATTCATCTGCGTGTAACTGTGATATAACATGCATGCCGTGTTCGGTTTTTTCCACCTCGGTTGCGTTGGTTGGATGCCCCTACACGTAGTTGCGTCTGAGTGCCCAAGTCAATGTTGCCTTTGAGGATATTCTTTTTTTTTTCTTCCTATTTTATAATTATAATAAGTTCCAGGTCCAGATATGTAACGTACTCATACTTTTCAGTTTCCAAACGTTTGAGAGAGAACAAGAAGGATGTGCTTGTGTCCACATGCACATGGGTTCATGGTTTGAATAATTTTCCTCAGGCATTGTTTTGGGCACTAATTGAGCCTTAATTACCTCAACCACTTTATCATCAGGTACGGTTGAAATTATTCAAGCGTTGGAGCTGACAGGCCATTGTATTATGCAAGGACTTGATCAAAGTTTAACGTACGCGGCATGTCACCTCTCCTCGCGTCGTCGTCGCCTCCATCTTCCTAGCTTACCTCTCTCAGCTGGTGGGTGGGTCGACTCACCCAGGCATTCGGTAAAAACCGAAAATTCGGTTCGGTTCGGTTCGGTATAAAAAATTCGGTTTCCGTGATATCGAAGCCGATCGGTTTTTCAAATTTTCAGAAACCGACCAAATCGGTTTCGGTTTTTAGTTCGGTTTTTCGGTTTTAACCGAAAAACCGATGAATGTAGAAGACAAAAACAAATCTCCTGCTCCTCGCCGCTCGGCGCACCGCGCGGTCCACGCCGCGCTGGTGACGCCGGCCGCCCCACCGCCGCAGCCGCACATCATCGCGCCGCTCGCTGGGACGCCGCCGCGCCGCCGCTGCCGCGGCGGGGGCCGCCGTCGCTGCCAGCGCCGCCCGCGACGCGTGAAAGCCGCCGCTGCGCCGCGCCCGCCCGCGCTGCCGCGGACGGTGAAGCGCTGCGCCGCCCGCCGCAGGGGTCATGCGCCCGCCGGCTGGGCTGCTCCGCCCGCCGCCGCCCGCCCCGCTGCGGGCGCCGCCCGGCTAGGGTTAGGTGGCGCTGGGCGCGCCAGGTGCGACCCCGCGAGGTGAGCGAGGTGAGTGGGTGAGTCTCGTCGGTCCGTGTCCGGGCTGGGGGTGGGTGCGAGGTGAGTGGGTGAACCTATTGTGTGTTGGGCCGGAATTTGGGCCGGATCGAACTTGGGAAGGGATCCAAACTGGAATCGAGGCTTGTTTCGTTTTTCGGTATTTCGGTTCTGTGGCACCTGAAACCGAAACCAACACCGAAAACCGAACAGGCTAAAAAGCGAAAACCGATCGAACCGAAAAACCGAAAAACCGAGATTTCGGTTCGGTTTCGGTTCGGTTCGGTTCGGTGATCGGTTTTTCGGTAAAAAGTGCCCAGGCGGAGGGTCGACGGCGCCAACTTGCGTGTGTGGGGTTTGTTCAGCTATTTCTTCTATAAACATTTTTGCCAGCTAGCTACAAGTATTATTTTTCTTCCATTATATTTTTCCCAAGTCAATAAAACAGTCAATGCCTCTAAATATATTTTTCTTCCTCTTCTTTTTTGTTATTTGTGGAATACTTATATAAAGATGTTTTCTTTATTTTCAGGAACAAAGACACACACGCATACTATATATTTTTTTTTGACAAGTGCATACTATATATTGTTATATATATCTGCCTTTTTCCAATGCAAGCAATGGCAATAATTGAGGCACAAGTTGCTCATAGTATGTTCCTCCCCAACCACAGAAAGGACAAGATGTGAACATTTACGGAAGCTATGCATAGAACCATATATAGACTTGCACCCTATCAGTTGACACAATGCAATTTGAGTTGTATACTAATCGCAAGCTTAGCGGTTTTAGTTAAGCATCTGTACTTTTTGGGGGCTTTAATTAAGAATGGATCTAACTAATCATAGGAGTCCTTAATTAAATTGTTATGTCTGCTAAAATATACTCAAATCGTAAGCTAGGTTAGTTTTGTTGGTCATACTTCCCCAACTTACTATACCAAGTTTGTAGGAATAAAAACATCAACATATACAACACCACGTTGACTTTATTTATTAGTGCACCATGAAATATATTTTGGGAATGCATTAATTTGTGAGTGTTGTAAATGTTAATATATTTTTTTATACAAACTCAATCAACTTAGGATAAAACTTTAAACAATATATATTTTTTTGGGTGTTGTAAATGTTAATATATTTTTTATACAAGATCCAATTAGGGTGTAATTAAGTCAACTATCTAATGTTAAGGTTTTATTGGATCCCATGGTTTACTAAATTAGACTACTTTTTAAAAAAAAACTTGTGTGGTCTAATGATTGTTCTGAGGTTAGATAAACTTTAGATATATAACACTTTAAACCATCTATTTAGTGTCTTAAGAGCTCAAATTTAGTAACTGAACTTTTTTTTTTCCGAATCACGCAAAAGATTTGCGTATCATTTTCATTAAGGAGAATGTTTTACAGGTTGTCGCGCTTGGCGCGGAAGGGAGGTACAAAGATTTACAAGTATTTCGGCCTCCCTAGGAGTACAATCGTGATTACTCGCGAGTTAGACAACTAAGATGAAGCGGCGCGGCCGACCCACATGTCGGGCGGTTTGCTTGATGGTGGCTAGCAGTTGGCTTGTGGTTGCCGTTTTTATTTGCGGAAGCACCTAGCGTTCCATTCTTTCCAAATGTGCCAGGCGACGAGGGCGAACAGGGTGTCTGCTCCCTTCCTTTTGTCCCCGTGCCATCTCTGCCTCCATCGCTCCCACCAGCCCAAAAGCGACGCGTGCCCAACCTGCGACGCATCGGCGCCCAGATATTGCTAGGATGGTCCACCAAATTTGTCTGGAGTAAGAGCAGGAGGCGATGATGTGGTCGATGGTCTCTGGCTCCTGGTCGCAGAGGAAGCAGTTGTCGTTCGCTTGTAGGCCATGCCTTTGTCTCCTGTCCGCCGTCCAGTGCCTTTTTCTGACCGCTAGCCACAGAAAGATTTTGACGCGCAGCGGTGCCCAAGTCTTCCTGTCGCAGCCTGGGATCGGGTGGGAGCCTGCCAGGAGCGCCCTATAAGCGGATGAGGATGTGTAGGCCCCGGTGGTTGTCCATCTCCAGACTAGGCAGTCATCCTCGTCTGATAGCTAGACCTGGCTGATGAGTTCCCACAGCGCAAAGTAATCCTGCGTGACTGGTACTGGGATCCCGCCTGTTATCTGGTCCGCCCATGCGTGGTCGTGGAGAGCATCCGCGACTGTGGTGGTGGATATGTTTCTGCGGGAGACGAAGTCCAGTAGGCCCGGCGCGATGTCGCTAACGGCCTTCCCCTGAATCCATTGGTCGGTCCAAAACAGAGTGGAGCGACCGTTTCCCAGTTTCGTGTAGGTGGAGGCGCGGAAGAATGCATGCACTTCCTTCGATATCCTGATAGGGAGGTCCACCCATGCCCTGGTCTCATCCGTCTCCTATAGCCACAACCAGCGGGTCTGTAAGGCGACTGTGGCCAGCCTTAGGTCCGGGACTCCTAGACCACCGAGGTTGGTAGGTCGGCATACCGTGGGCCAGGCTACCATGCATTTGCCCCGTACGGAGCCGGTGTCACCTGTCCAGAGGAAGTGGCGGCAGATGCTGTTGATCTCGTCTATCGCCCAAGGCGGAAGGCCGTCTGCTATCATGGTATAGATGGGGACAGCGCAGAGGACGGACTTGATCCATACAAGCCGCCCGCTTCTTGCGTCTTGCCATTAGTGGTCCGTGGCAAGCCGAGAGTCTGCGGGCGACTGCGTCCACCGTTGCTTGTATCTTGGCCTTGGGTAATTTCTTGGTGCTCAGCGGGAGGTCCAGGTACGTGATGGGGAAGTCCGACATCTGACATCCAATGATCTGCTGAATGGCTGGCAGGCTGTCATCAGCTGAGAATATTGATGTGATGGAGCACTTGTCGAGGTTGGTGTTGAGGCCCAAAGCGTGTGCGAAGATGCGCAGGATCTCTTTGACCACCCTCGCCTCGGACCTCTCCGGCCGTAAGAAGATGATAACGTCGTCCGCATAGATGCTGCACCGGAATCTGATAGGTGGCGACGGCATAGTAACTGAACTTTAGACCACGAGAGCCAGACATGGCCTAAAGTATAAACATATGACAGACGAAGCTTCATCCCTGTGCATGCCTAAAGTATAAACATGGCCTAAAAGGATAACATTTTCCTTTTCTTCGTTAGCCCATCCCAATGTACCTCGCTGTATTCTGTCCGCATCTCACTCTTACGGTACACACCTTTCCAATATAAACCAATTCCAACATGGTACAAGTTTGATTTATTTAATTAAGACATACTAACTAACAAAGATGACACGACCATTGCATAAATTTTCGAGCCACGAGTCGCCTAGTTGGACCATACAACGTACGAGAGTCATGTGTTAAACTGCGAAGTTCACAACACACATGAGCATGTTTGCCATTAAACCAAATATATGTTTAGTTTATTTTTTATGAAAAAATGTTTAGTTTATTAACTACCATGCATGGTATTCATTGCTAAGAAGAAAGGAAAAGAAAATCAAAGCAAAAAAATCATATTCAAGAAAATTTCACAGGATATATTGAGTTCACAAAAAGGGAAATTTACATTTTGTACTAATTTTTTTCTCGATCACGCATAAGATTTGCACGTTTCCATGTTAAGAGGAGAAAGTTTTTGAAACATGGGGTGCCCAACGGAGTGAAGTGAGACCCGGCTCCCTGCGCCACCCACCCGCTAGCCTATTACTCGCTGAAACATACTCTCTGTGTATAGTAGACAATCTCTGTGTACCTGCAGAGTCCTGACATTACATTACAAATACACGTCACCATACGATAAACGTACGTACGTATGTGATGATCTGACTGACTTGCTGACACGACGGCAGATCAGTAGTTTACCGATGAAAGCTGGGCCGGCCGGCAGCTAGCCAGCTAGCTAAGCCAAGAGCTTAGCGGCCCATCCCCTGCGCCGCCGGCGGGTACATGGCGGCGGCGGCCTTCTTCTGTGCGTTGACGTCCCAACCGAGCTCGGGATCGAAGCCCCGGGCCTTGAGCTCCCTGTACTGCTGGCAGAGCGCGCATGGCTCACAGCAGAAGTGGACACAGCAGTCGCAGCAGCCGACGTCGGGGAGGCCGAGCTGCGCACGCATCTTGGAGCGGTACGTGCAGGAGTAGATCCACTGGCAACCCGTGAAACAGGCCAGCACCGTGTAGATGGCCCCGCGGCGCCGCACGACGTCGTGCCGCGGTCCACGATCTCCGCAATCCGCCCGAACGTGATGCACGGGCACCAGCACGTCAGGCAACCTGTTGGTGCACGCAGACAACGGTTTGGTTAGATAGGTTGCAGGAAAATATAAGTTAGGGATCGATGTGGTGGATGGAATGGTGTGCTTACAGAGGCCGCAGTCGTCGAAGCAGGAGCAGAGGCCGGAGGACCACTGACTGGCCGCGACCGCGCCGACACCGGCGCCGCCGCCGTGCATGGGGCTGCTGCTGATGGGGATGCCGGTCACCGGCGGCGCCATCGCGGGCGCGCTGGGCTCGCTTGCGGCGGCAGCGGTGGGCTTGGCAGGATACATTCTTGCTGTTGCTTCGTCTTTTCCCGGCCTTCACTTGTTCGCAGCAGTGCGCCTCGCTCGGCTCTCGATCGTGCCAACGCAATGCAAGCTGCTGCTGGTTGTGGTTGCGTCGATCTGCAATGAGCGAGAGCCCAGCGGCCCCTCTTTACATAGGAGCAGCTGGGGGCATGGTGGATCATGGCTCGGTCCGCCAATCCTAAAGCTAATTAAAGGCGCGTAGCGACATGCGACGACCTGGTCCCGGTCCCGGCTGGTTTCGTACGTTGACCGACTTGGCAACAGCGATGGGAGAGGCTGGCTGGCTCTGCGTTCTGCAGCGCATGGACGGCAAAGGCATGCACATGTGCTCGATCGCCGGCGGTTGAATGCATTGCACTTGCACTGCCCAACCAAACGTTTGGTGGTTAGGCCTCCCCAACTTGAATCTTGAGCAACAGTAGGCTAGTTGTCGCTTCGATTATTATGTTTCGGGTCAGTCAATGGCTCTACTCCCCCACTTGAATCTTGAGAGCAACAGTAGGCTAGTTGTCTCTTCTATTATTATGTCTCGGGTCAGTCAATGGCGCTACTCTGCAGATATTTTCTCTATTTCATTTCATTCATTCATATATATAACCAAAGACACACATCATCGTCATAGCCCTGTTTCCAAATTATTTCATTCATAACCAAACACACACACACATTATTATAGTCCTTTCCCCAATTGATTATGTTATGCCAGCGAGATGATGACAACTAATTCGAGTGCACACCTATGGGTGTCGTTTTCCTTGGAGAACTAGTTGTGGAAACCTTCCCCGACTTTCTTGCTTCGAGGCTTGTTGCTTGTGCTGCCTCACGGTGCCTTTGGGGTTTCACCGGTACGGTGTTGTTTATTTTGGTGGTGGCCTTATTATTGTCTTCTTCGTGAGTGTAGATGTTTTCTTTTATTTGGTTTTGTTTGTATATGACTCCTTTATCAATACATGCCCGGCATGTTCTTATCGCTGGCTTTTCAAAGAAGAAGAAGAAGAAGAAGAAGAAGAAATAACGGTCAAGCACCGGTATCGTTTTCATATATATATTTTTGAGTCTTGACGATTATGAGAATCTCCCTAAGAAAAAGATATATTTGTGATGACCCTCATAAAGGACAAGACATGAGCATACTACAGCTTCCTACTCGACCTAATGGACCATTGACTTGCAGCTAATTAGTGGACACAATGCAATTTGAACTATACTAATAAACACAGCTAGTTTGGCCGACTCAACTGAAAAAAAACAAGTCCAAGAGAAGGAGACTCAATTGAAAAAGGATTACAAGATGCTGAAAGAGGCCAGAAAACAAAGTGGGGCTTCTTGGAACGAAAAGAGATTCATGGTTGAGGGATCGTCAGCTCTGTGGGATAACTTCTAAGTTGTAAGTTAATGTGTGATCAATATCTTCTTTTGCATGTGATTTGCAATTTCTTTGATGTCTTATAATGATCACTGACACTCGTTGCGGATCTTACACTCCTCGCTGCAGAAAACGCTCCACGACTCTGATTCCGTCAGTCCGGCTTCATGCCCGCACCATTCTGGCTCTCTGCACTGATGCCCATCATGGCGAAGCACCATTTGGGCTATAAGGCGGATTGTAGGCAACTCTTGTATCAAAAGCGCCACCAAGTAGTCCAGCCTAAAATCTCATGCCTGTCGGCGGGGCCAAGTACAATTGATGTTCTTCCACGTCCCAGACGTTGCCGGGTGGTCGCCTTCGATCTCCTGCAACACCCGTCGGGCATAGTCGTCGTCTGCGGCACCGGTGTTGGCCCTGTAGAGCACAAGAGCAAGAGCATACTTGGCGGTTTCATGCCCTGACGTGGCGGCGCGCTGCAGCATCTCGAGCCGCGGCGTGACGGTGTAGCGGCCTTCGACGAAGACGGCATACATGCCGGCCCTGAAGCACGCCTCCGGGTTATCGACGGCGACGAGCTTGGTGACAAGACTCTTGTGATACTCGAGCGATACTCCATGGTAGATCATTCTCTTTATGGTACTCTTGTCAATTTAAACTTGTCAAGATTATTTTCTGTTATTTCAAAGATACTGATTGGTATGGTCTTCAGCCTACTCGATCTCACTGCTCAGGTCTTATGGATTACTCCGATGCTGATTAGGCCAGCTGCCCCGACACTCAGATTTCTCTGCAATAATCTTCTTCATTGGTCTGAAATTCTTTTGCATGTGCAGACATTCACAAACATCCTATCCGTAGCAACAAGACTACTGTTTCCCTTGTATGATACACTTGATGAGCTATATATATGATGGTAAGTTTTGATTTTGCATTTCCAAATTAATTACAAAACATATAAGCTGTTGGATACATTATAAGTTGTTGTAATTATAACCTTGCTATCTTATATAGGGCACCTTGTTGAGGGAAAACAAAACTGCACCTCGCGGGCAGAGGGCTCGTAGTACCTGATAGCGCAGCTATGCAGTGGAAGGGAAGGAGCCTAAATCGACCCCCTTCTTTCTTTCTTTTTTATTCAAAGACATAAAAGCACAGTACAAAGAGATTGGACTCTCGGATGAGACCTTGCAGCTACCGTTCCGACGCGCCCCGACCATTAAAAAAACCGAAAACCCCTCTAAGGTGGAGCCTAGTTGAAGCTGTCATTCAAAGAAAAAATGGGAATCAAAATCCACTTTTAGAGATATAGATGAAGTCTCGCTCAGTAAAGAGAGTTGTAGATTCGTAGAAGAGAATCAGAGTACGCGCGCTACAAAAGACAGCTAGCCAATGAAAGATTTAATGGAAGATGAGGAACCCCTGAGGCTAGTAGATAATTTGGAAGATAATACTGAACAGCAAAATGATGATGTGTTGCTTGAAGACCAAAGGAACTCAACAGAGCAAAAAGATGACGTTGTGCTGCTTGATGACCCAAGAGAGGAAGAAACTCCAGCTGAGGAGTCAAGAGGTGTGACTAAAGCGCAAAGAAGACAGGCTTTAATAGAAAAAAAGAAGAGACAAGAAAAAGAAGATGAGAAGGCTAGCAAGAATTCAAGAGTGGATATCATGATGGAGCGGTATGAAAGAGTGTGATTAGGGAATACTCCATAGTATTACTCAGGCATAGTCAGTGTACATATATAGGCTTAGTGGGGAGTCATGATAGCAGGCCCACGAGCCCAATTACATTCCAACACTCTCCCACAGTCGAAACTAGGAGCACCGCGTACATTGAGACTGGACCTAAAGCCAGACAAGGCGTCGAGCAGATGGTAGTATATGCCAAAAATATATTGTTTGTAATTGCCAAGGACATGGAGAAACTCACACATCAAAGGATAGTACAAGGACAAATTGTGATGCACGTGTTCAGTTTAGTGTCAGTAGAGAGGGGACTTGGACAGTGCAAAAGGTTGTACTTGATCACAATCATTATCTCGCTAGTCCTAATAAATCGCACAAGCTGAGATCCCAACGACGTGTTGTAGAAGCGGACAGGATGTTGATTCGCCAAATACGAGAAGCTGGAATGAAGTCGACACAGGTGTATGAGTTTATGAAGGAGTTTTATGGAGGATCTGACAAGATTCCATTCTCAAAGATGGATTGCAATAATGAGATTGGTCGTGAGCGCAAGAAATACTTAGAGTCAAATGATGCACAAACACTGTTAGAATACTTGAAGAAGAAGCAGATAGAAGATCCTACCTTTTTTTATGCCATTCAAATAGATGAGGAAGATAGTCGGATGGATAATTTCTTTCCGCAGATGGTCAGTCTATCATGGATTATGCATGCTTTGGTGATGCCGTGTCATTTGACACCACTTTTCAAACTAATAAGTTTGAAATGCCTTTTTGCTCCATTCGTTGGAACCAACCATCATAAGCAAACAATAATTTTTGGTGCTGCTTTGATATTTAATGAGACTAATGAATCATTTGTTTGGCTCTTTGAAACCTTTCTAACAGCAATGTCGGGGAAAGCATCCAAGTACAATTTTCACTCGATCAAGACGCAGCCATGGCAGGAGCAGTTGCTTATGTATTCAAGGATACAAACCATCGTCTTTGTTTGTGGCACATCTATCTTAATGCTCGCTAAACATCTCGGGCATGTAATTCAGAAGAACCCCGATAAGTTCCTACCTGATCTTAAGAGATGTGTGTATGAAGATAGGTCTGAAGATATGTTCGTCAAGAAGTGGCACGAGTTGCTGAAAAAGTATGACCTTGAGAAGAACCAATGGATGACAAACCTATATGATTTGAGGAGAAAGTGGGCTATTGTCTATCGTGACTCATTTACAGCTGATATGACCTCGACTCAAAGGAGTGAAGGTATGAATAATGTATTCAAGAAAAGATTTCGTAGGAGACTTGGACTTTCAGAGCTTCTTGTAGAATATGAGAAGGTTTCTCGCTAGCCTTCGTGTGAAAATGAGTTAGACGCGGATTTTAACTCGCGTCGAAAAACCTCGAGTAATTACAGCCCCGAGTTAAGTCGCCTGCAGTTTTGGAAATTAGTCGGACAATAGCATTGTAGCTACATGTACATTTGAGGTTATCTTGACCATCTTAACTGATGACAAAAGAGCATGTAGTTTTACATTGTAACACAGCCATTGCATTCCACATTTCAAAACCATCCAAGATGACACATTTATTTCACATTAAAAAATGTCACATACATTGATCATGTCGATAATTTACAAATAGGTTACTCGACACTGATCCTATCTCTACACCCCATTTGTTGAGAACAATAGTTCCCAGTGTGCAGAACTTGCCTTCCTTGCGAGTAGAGTTGGTGGTGGTATAAAACACTTGCGAGTAGAGTTGGTGGTGGTATAAAACACTCTTCCACCGACTTAGTACAGGAAATTAATTTATCACATTCATGGGCTAACCTATTACATTTTCTACTAAAAAAACAAAGTTTGAAATTAGCGAAGCTCCGGCTTAGGTCCTTGATCTGTTGTAGCACAGGACCAATTTTAGAATCAAATATTGCACTTCTCCCATAAACAGAGCAGCACTTGACAGTCCGTCTCCATCAATAGAGAATCGACACCTCTATGATGCGAATACAAAACCCCATCACAGCAAGCCATTGGTGATTTGATCTCATCGCCGACAACAGGTGTGACACATTAGGTAGCAGTATCAGTGGAGGTTACATATTAGCCGCCACAGCATATATCTGCACTGAAATGCCACAGTCAATAATCACATGGTCATGATATCCACTCTTGAATTCTTGCTAGCCTTCTTATATTCTTTTTCATGATGGAGCGGTATGAAAGAGTGTGATTAGGGAATACTCCATAGTATTACTCAGGCATAGTCAGTGTACATATATAGGCTTAGTGGGGAGTCATGATAGCAGGCCCACGAGCCCAATTACATTCCAACACTCTCCCACAGTCGAAACTAGGAGCACCGCGTACATTGAGACTGGACCTAAACTCTGTGAAGACTGACGTCGACAAAACTTTGGTAAAGACATCGGCGTACTGGGACGCAATAAAGAGTGTGATTAGGGAATACTCAATAGTATTACTCAGGCATAGTCAGTGTACATATATAGGCTTAGTGGGGAGTCATGATAGACAGGCCCGTGAGCCCAATTACATTCCAACACGGTACCTTGGGATGAGGAGTAAACAGGTTGAAGATGAAGTTGCAGCTAGAGAGAAGGAATGTTCACAGGCTATAGATTATTCTTTCCAGAAGTGTGTATCTATGTTGAGTACAATGGATGTTACCAAGCAAGAGAAGGCAAAGGCTTATGTAGTTTCTAAGACCCCCGCAAATATAGAAGCCTTTCTATGTGCCTGCACTGATGACTTGAAGTCTACTTTAATTTGGCTGAGAAGTGAGGTTAGCTCTCGTCGTTGTTTTCTACTTGAGTTGACATGAAATGGTTACTTAGTCCAAACTACAAATCATGCACATATTATTGACCGAAGCATACCATTTATTGACTGAAGCCTTTTCTCTTCTGTCTTTGAGAATCGTTAGCTGAAAATGCAGACAACTTGTTAGTAACAAGTTTTCAGTTTTTGTTTGTGGCACAATTTTTTTTTACTTGTGTCATAGGCCTTGGTTGTCTCAACATATATGCAAATTTGCCTGCATGTGCCTAACATGTGTGCTTTGCCAAGAGGGACCAGACCAAACCACACCATTGCTAGCTCCAGCTTAATGGTAAAATGTTGTGTCGGTGAAGTTTTCAGTTTCAGGTTAACGTGACAACCTGACATCTATCAGTGTCCTTCTTTGGGTCTGCAGCCCACACAAAGCCCAACCATACCCGAGGTCTTGGCCCAGAAACAAGGTCAACTAGGCCAAAATTATTCGGCCTAGGCGCAGAGAAGCTGTTATTGTTTTATTGTATTTGTTATTTTTTCGAAGGTGGCGATATTATCACCACAACAAAAATAAAATGAGAAAATGTCAACCATGAACCTTAATGTTTTTATTAAAATAGTTCTATATATCATTCCTACAGATGAACATAAGGCAGCACTACGTATCCCACGGCCCACTGCATTCCCGTGTGCAGCCCACGCAAAGCCGAACCATACCCGATGTCTTGGCCCAGAAACGAGGTCAACTAGCCCAAAATTATTCGGCCAAGGCCCAGATAAGCTGTTATTGTTTTATTTTTTTATTTGTTATTTTCGAAGGTGGCGATATTATCACCACAACAAAAAATAAAATGAGAAAGTGTCAACCATGAAGAATAATGTTTTTTTATTAAAATAGTTCTATATATCATTCTACAGATACAGATGAACATCAAAGCACTACGTACAAGTGTGAAGACAAATACTTACTGTAGTAAAAATATTGCAACAATCTAATCAAAAAGAAATTCTATGACAAAACAGACACAGTATGAAAGGTGCCAACAAGGATATTTATACTACATACAAGAAATACGATGCCGATGTGCAAGGCGCGCCAGGATGATTAATCCCTCCGGCCGGCCTTCAGTTGATGAATCTTGGCGGGGGCGGCGCGGACGCCGGCGCCTTACCGCCGGCGCCGATGGCGCTCTTGAGGAGCGCGTTGGCGACGCGCATGAGCGCCTCGAAGTCCTTGTTCTTGGCGATGAGGTTGGCCTTGACCGGCGTGTTGGGGGCGTGCTTGCAGCCCTCGTCGCAGGACCACGTGTCCTCCTCCGCCGTGTCCAGGAAGAGCTTGACGTCTTTGATCTTGCCGTCGTCGAGGCCGCCCTGGGTGTCGTCGAGGTGGTCCAGCGCCTCCTCGATGTCCTCGGCGCAGTCGTTGAGGCACTGCCACATGAGGTTGTCCTTGACGGTGTTCAACTCGTCCCGCGCGTAGTCGCCCACCGCGACGCCGGCGTCCGACGCCGCGCGGAGTGCCGCCGCCGCCAGGTCCCGCGGGGTGGCCGCCTCCTTGGCGTCCTTGTCCGCCTGGAGCGCTTTCAGGCACACGTCCGGGTCCGGCGTCGCGGCGCACGACGCCTTGAGGTCGATGCCGGCGGCGCGCACGCCGAGGGACACGGAGAGGAACAGCGCGATGACCAAGGCCAGGAGGGAGCCGCAGTACCAGCTCATGGCCAACCTCGCCTCCATCGCCGTATGCTAGCTCGATGGATGTATCGGAGACGCTTCTCGATCGGGCTAAATATAATGCACGGCTGGCATGCCGGCACATGTATATATACGCGGTGGTTCCATGGATGCAGCCGCCGAGAAGGCCGCGCCACCGTCTCGTACGCACCTGCGGCCGGGAGCGTTTTGCGAGCCAACTGCATCTGATGACAAGGAATGCATCGCTCCATCGGTTGCCCTCCATGCACGGGCGGCCGGCTTATGTGCTTGTGGCCGACCTGTGTAATTTTGGTGGTACTAAGCTACTCCAAACCCAATGATGATGAACATAGTATGTTGCTCCAGTAAAGTTCCCAAAATAACTCCAGGTTATTAATTCAACTATCATATTCGAATTTGAATGGATGCATACCAGCAAATGATAACTGAAGGTGCCTGCGATTCATCGCGTACATGCCGGCCTGCCTTTTCTACTTACTTACACTAAGATTGCGTTGGACTGGTTGCCACACAGGGATCAACTGAAGGTAATGCCCTGCAGTTGATGACGTAGGTGCTACCATGGAGTGCCACAACATAAGCAATTAAGGACTGCCACAGCTGAAAACATCTGAAGCAAAACCAGCATTCAGGAATTTTACTAAATGGAAATGGCTCTCATCTATCAAGGACTGCAGATGGTTCTCCTTCTATGTCAGCAGAGTGTTTCCACTACATGGAAGGGATATAATTTCAACCAACAATGCAGAGGATGCATCTGTCCACCTAGCTCTACATACATAATCAAAGCACAATGCAATAATAGTACCAAGAACATCATAAGATTCATAACACTTGCTTCAAAAAAAAAAAAAAAAAAAAAAAACTCGCGGCTGGAAACGGTCATTGCTCCTCGTTTAGCTTCCGAGGTTGTCGCTCCCAGCATCGGTTATCAGCAGCGAAAGATCGAGACAGACGTCGTGAACACGACTGTTACCTGAAGGGCTCGTCGCCTTGCATTGCCCGGGCTCAAGCCCGAGGACCTCGGAGGCCTGCTGCTGGCTCTGCAGGCTGACGTCCCCGAACCACGGCAGCCGCTCCGCCGACCCGTTATTGGTCGGGCTGTTCTGGATGACGCTGGAGCCCGAGCCCTCCGAGACACTGGAGCTGCTGAGGCTCATCTGCTGCTCGGTTAGGATGGTCTGTCCGAAGAGCACTAGCCCCGCCGGCTTGACGCCGTCGGGCTTCTGCTTGTTGGACAGGGCGCACGGGACGTCGTCGTGCACCGGTGCGGGGCGTCCGATGGCCAGGTCGGTGCTGATACTTGCCGGGATAGAGATCGTCGGACCAGCATGGTCGGGACGGCGGAGCTGCTGCTGCTGCTGGTGGTGGCCATGTGGCAGTGGGTTAAAGGGCTGCCCTTCCAAGGGGAACTCCGAGTACGCCGGGATCCGGCGCTTCTTGCACGGCGGCGATAAGACCGGCATGCTGGACACCAGCTCCACCAGCCATGGGTTCACCCGCTTCACGTTCTGCAGGAGCAGGAGGTCCGGCTCGTCCCAGGTCACCTGCAGCCAATGCAACAAGTGAGCACCAAGCATTGGCGATACCTCAAGTAGCAGCTGCTGCGTAAACATACCTGAAGAAGGCGCCACGGCGACCGTGGCCAGCGGATGCGGTCGGTGACCTGGACGCCGGCGACGGTGCCCACGAACCATGTGATCCGGGAGGAGTCCTCGGTCTCGAACGCCATCTTGAACCGCATCCCCGGGGACCACGGCACCCTCATCGCTGCGCGGACCGCGGCGGCGCGAACGAAGAACTGGGGCGTGCTGGCGCGAGGGTAGTACACCGCCTCAAACGGCTGCCCTGCGACCGCCAGCCTCGCCGCGGCGGCCACGTCCTCTGATCGGACCATGCCCCGTGCCATGGCGGCGGCGCGCACGGGATCGCATTACCGCCCCGCATGCCCGCGTAATGATCGCACCGAGGCGTATGGGCCTTCTCGCCTCGGCCTCCACGCTTGGCGCGGCGGATGCCGACGTGCAGGTCGTCCCCGCTGCCGCCGCGGAGGAACACGATGGAGTCCCCGGCGACGAGCTTCTTGTGGCTGACGAACTTGCTCCATCCCGTGGTGAGCAGGTGCCGTCGCGGCTTGCCCCGGTAGATGTGGCGGAACGTCCAGACGACCCCGTGCACGTCCTTGGCGACGATGGTTTGCGCGGGCGGAACGGCGGTGTAGTCAAGCCGCGGGAAGGTGGTCTCCGTGCAGTACTTGGGCACGGACAACCCAGCGTTGGAGGCGTCGGACTGGGTCAGCGTCTTGGCGAACGACGCCGGCTTCTCCCTCCTGCCCGTCGGCCGCCGCATCGTCGTCCTCGAGGCCACACGCGTCCGCCTCCCCCGCCGCGTAGCGGGACGAGGCGGATCTTGGCGAAGACCTCGTCGGTGTCCGCGTTAGCCATATAGCGCACTGCGGCGACGCGGCAGGGGAACCAGCGCCGGGACGCGCGCCGCTGCCACACCGACTCCGGCAAGGCCGAGCACGTGCTCCGCGTGGCCCTGTGCGCAGTAGTAGACGCTGGCGCCTACGGGCGGCACGGTGCACATGCGGCCCGCGCACGCCAGCCACAGCTGCCGGTCCACGCACCGCTCGGCGGCCGGCTCCGTCAGGTCCGTGAACGTGATCATCGTCGGGAAGAGAAGGCACTGAGGTGAGGGCTGGTGGAGTGAGAGGGAGGTGGAGGGAGAAGACAAAGACGAGGGATTTTAAAAAGGTGGAACTGAAGGAGCTACGGAGGAGGTGCCTGTTCCGTTCGAAGGAGTGGAGTGGGAGTAAACCTAGCTAGGAGTCCCGTTTTGCGACTGCCCGTTCGAACGAGTGGAAGCAAATTTGAATCCCGTCTGGATCTGCATGCGGACTTTCTAAACTTGGCTCTAAATCTTGTTAGGTTCAAACGGGTGTCTGCGCCTCTATATCGCTAAACTTGGTTCCCACCATTTTCAAATTTCAAACCATACGCACACCATTTTTCAGGTTTCTATAACAGCAACCGGTGTTATTAGGTCCAAACACAGGTGTCAGCCTATCCAATGTTGTCATGGATGAGTGAAGCTCTTGTGAATGAGTGAAGCTGCCAGCATGATCTAGCTTTGGTTGGCACCATTAGCAGGAGCCCACACAGTGGCCTCTCGTGTGTTTGACGCTCTGTACCGGCAAATCATTGTTAGATCATGCATGACAGCCTCATTTCTTCACAATTCTGGGCATGCATGTATATATATGCTGATGAAGTGATGAAGTCATTTTATTTTATTTTCTGCTGCTGCTTTGAGATCCATTTGCTTTCTGATATATATGGACATATGGTTATGCTGCAGATTTTGGATCGGAGAAACCAGCGATGATTCCTGCCTCCTTGGTGGATAACTGGAGAAGAATGAAAGGGATACATTTCGTTCTCTGAATGCCATCTTAAATCTGCTGGTTGTATTGGTGAGGATTGCTAACTCATTAACTTTCTTTCCATGTATAGCATTTAGCCTAGCCTTTCTTGGTTGGAGTATTTGTATGTGAGTTCTTTCCAAGCTCACCGTGCTGATGCCCTCATGTTTTCTCCTTGTTGTCGTGCCTACCAATTTAAAAAAAACACACACACACACACACACCATTTTTTAGGTTGAGTGAAATGCATCATTAATTCATTAACTTTTGGTCAGGTTTCACTTAGATCCATCAACTATGACAGTGTTTTTTTGGTCCATAAACTTTTAAAGTGATGCATCTATGGTCCATACATCTTCATTTATGTTTTTATTTTATAGAAACGTCCTTCTATTTCTTTTTTTTTTCATATGCATACCCCTCTAGAGGTTGTACGCTCTACGCATGCCTGTAAAGCCCTCACGTTCACCGATGCATGCCCGCAGCCCTCAAGCTCGCCATTGCATGCCCGCACACAGGGACGGAGCTATAGGGTGCTCCACGCTCAAGCCCAACCAAGGCCATCGTCGGACGTATATGCCTCAATCTGCCGCTCTCCCTTCGCGCCTTCTCCAAACGCTAGATCCTGGCGCCGCTGTTGTTGCGACCTTCCATATTATTATTCTCATATTTCTGTGTGTGATGTGAATCCCTCTTCCTTCATGTTTTCAGTCATTATGGCTTCCGTGGGCATGCGTCATGCAACGCACCAACGCCGCGACCGCAGCAACCTCGCCACACAACTGGGCTTCGTCTCATCGCCACTATCGACTCCCTAGCTCTAGACGTTGCCAGCGCTAGCGAGCTTCCGGTCAGCAGCGCGCACAAAGTAGGAGGCCAGCCACAGTGGCTTCTCCTTCTAGAAGCGCTTCGGTGAGGCGCTGGGGTACTAAGCTGCGCTATACGGCCACCGAGCGGGCGGAGGTGGAGCACGGGCGCATAGGGAGGAGATCTAGCTAGGATGACATGCTGTAGTGCGAGGGCGACCACCGGTGCTAGCTGCACGACGACCGGCTGCAACGGTGGGCGACGCGCATGGAGCTACGTGGGTTCAGGAGCGTACTGCTGAGCTATGTTGCGATGAAGTAGGGGAACAACGTGCTCAACAGGTGTGGCCAGTGGGTGCGTGGCGCTGGCGAACCGAGAGCTCGACTTGTCGGGCCTGGCTTCATGGCTAAGGTTGTTGTGCGCAGGACAGGGGCGACGATAAAGCGGATGGCTACCATCATTGCGAACTGCACGAGCTCGAGGTAGAGCCTGAGCTTGTTGGGCTCGATGGACATGAGCCCCGGTGAGCCAATACACGAAGGAGAGCTCGGCGTTGTACAACATCGGGAGGGGTACACAAGTGAAAGAAAAAGAAATAAAGGGATGTTTCTATAAAATAAAGCATAAATTAAGGGGTATGGACTATAGATGCATCACTTAAAAAGTTGATGGACCCAAAAAAACCACTTTCATAGTTGATAGACGACCTAAGTGAAACCTAGCCAAAAGTTAATGGACTAATGATGCATTTCACTCAAGTCTAAAAGATCTCTAGAAGCCTCAATACAACCGCATATACTATTGCTAATCAGGCTAGCCATCATCAAAATAAAATTCAAATGTATCTTTTGAGTGTGTATCAATTCCTCTCATATATCGAGCTGCTCAGTTAGGGATGCACTTGACCCTGTACTTTGGGATAATGTATACCATTAGCAGTATCCTGCTGCTAAGTTAATAAAGCGTGTTTATTATAAAAAATCATTTGTGGAAGCTCATTCTACGAGAATCGCTCTACAGATTCAACATAGAATCACTTCCTCCTAGATTTAACCTAGAAGTTGCTCTAGGAGCTCTACCAAACGGAGTATATGTGGACATTATATTTGTATGGTTGTGACAGTGGGCCAGTCTGCAACGCTTGATGACCAGCGGGATCAGCTAATCCATGTGGGGCAGCACTTAGAGACATCGGCCTTGCAGTTCTTTAGTTCCCAGGGGTGGTTATCCTCAAGACATATTGATCATGTTTAGCTTGAACGTTATCTCGTTTTGTTTTTTCTGTGTTAGTTCTAGACTTTTTTCGCTGTATGGCAAGACCTTGTAATAATTGGCCTGGTTCTTTTCGATGATAGATGAACCCAGATATATTAATATCCATTATCTAAAAAAATAGAAAAAATTCCCCTCCATCCTTTATTCCTTAATAACACCATATTGTCACTCTAGACTGAGGGAAACCTTGCTATACATATTAGCGCATACATAGACGTTCGATGCTAGACACTCCAATCCATTACAAAAACATTTGTTTAATAATATATAGGGGAAAGACCGAAAGAGTACTATATATGTTGTACAAGAAATGCAACAATGGTATAATAACAGGTTAAACATGCGCCGATCCGATGCATGCTGCCCCAACACAGCACGCTGCACGCATATATACTCAGACAGCCGCGGTGCTATTGCGAGAAGCATCGGTGAGGGACATGGCGATGGAGCACATCCTGCCGAGGTCAGTGATCTTGGCCACGATCTGCATCTCGCCGCCGCCCTCCACCTTCTGGCAGTCCGTTATGCACGAGTCGCCGTCGATCTTGGCCGCCGAGAGCCACGTGTTCACGGTGCCGACGTCGGCCTTGGACTCCTCCACCGCCACCTTGGACCGCTGCAGGTCGGCCAGCGCCCCCTGGAACTTGGCCAGGCACGCGTTCAGGCACACCGGCGGCATGCCGCCCGGCGTGCTCTCCAGGCCCTTGACGAACGCCACCGTCTCCGAGCCCCCTGCTGCGCCGCCTGAGACAGCGACAGCTCCGACAGCCCCGCCAGGCCGCCCTGCTCGGCCGCCGCCTTCTCCTCCGGCTTCGCGGACGACAGCGACTTCACGCACAGTTCCGGGTACTTGGTGTACTGCTTGCACGCCTCGTCCACGGTGACGCCGGCGGCGGCGCGCCGGAGGGAGACCGAGACGACGGCGAGGACGACGATGATGACGCGAAGGGTGGCAGCCATGTTGACGATCCGCGCGAGCGATGGCAAGAAACGCGACGCGAAATCCTTGTCTCATGGAGATGGAGGTGTTCTTCTCTTGTAGCGTGAGGCCAGGGGAGGAGCTGCATGCATGCAAGGCCGAGCGGAGCGTACGGACGAGCATGGTCAACCCAAATGGTTTCAAACTTTGACCGGCTAAATTTACTCCGTGGTGCTACGGTCGGTGGTGGCTCCAGTTTACGGTAGGAAGAAACTAGAGCGAAATAATGCTATGACAGATAAAAGTTACTTCCTCCATTTCAAATTGAAGTCATTTCAAGGATTTTTAAAAGTCAAAGCATTTCAAGTTATGACCAAAATTATATAGAAAAGTATAAAAATTTGTGACATCAAATAGATATGTTATGAAAATATAATTAATAAAGAATATAATATACTTAGTTAGCACCACAAATGTTAAAATTTTGTCATAAAATTTGGTCAAATTTGAGAAGATTTGACTCTTCAATATTTTGGGAATGATTTACAATTTAAGATGGTGGGTCTAATAATCAAATTAGACACGAACGACATGTATATAGCCACGTGTAGATGCTGAAGTCTTTTATATATTGTGGATTTACTTTATTTTTTTTCATAGAAAAATTCTTGTTTGATTTATGATTTATATGTGGTTATTGTGCATTTATTTATTTTTGAGAACCTTGTTTTGCCCTAGGGTAAAGTCGAAATGCAAATTTGCAGATGTCTTTCATGGACTAGTTCCCTAAATTCTGAATATTTGATTTCCGTAGAAAAATTAGTAATACATCAATTATGAAACCAGCTATTTTGAGTTGAATCTTGGGGTTGGACTTCCCAGATTATTCTGAGGTAATGTATTCCATACGAAATTGTTCAAAATTTTGATTTTTGACTTATATATGGTGCATCTATTTCGTCCTACTTTTACTTTCAGTGCAAGAATTTGGGGGTTTGGACTTGTTATCCAAAATCTACAGATTTATCTCCCATAGAAAATTGTTGCAAAAAAAAATACTTTGGCCTTTTTTGTTTGTCCATCTGTGCCCCTAAATATGTAGAGTTACATAAAAATAGTGTAGTTACTTGCTTATGTTGATGCAAATTTTCATTTCGATTAGGAGGTTCCCGCACAATTATTTTGACTTCTGGAGGATCCCATTGGGGTTGGATGCCATGGACGCGGTGATGGTCCATGGAAACTCGGCGGCGAGCTCGTACGTTGCCCAGAGGGGGTGAGCTCAGAGACGTTCTCGCTGGCACCCGAATTTCGATCTGTAGTCTCTATCAAGCATGAACTGTTCTGGTACCGTTGGCCAAAATACAATACTACTAGGTAAAGAGACGGTCCATAAAAAGTCCTAGTAATTCCTAAACCAGCACAATGCTCTAATCCACACATTACAGTAGCATAGTTTCGATTTGCCGTTCGTAGAGATCGATCGAGTTCAAAATTCTAGTATAATATCCAGGGGGCTAGCTATTACTATCGGCTTCAGATTCAGACAGCATCATCAGCCCTTGTGCGGCCTGGAACTCGTACCTGGTAACATTCCACGAGCGCGCCGCTGCCTCGACCAGTTCGGCAGCAGCCTTATCTTCATCCTCCGTCGCCATCATGGCGGCTTCTTCTGGCGATGATGGTGGCCCGGTTACCACGATTGCCGATTGTGTGGCACCCTCCGCCTCCAGTACCATCACCATTACCGCACCGCCAGCCTCTGCTCGCTCCTCCTCTGTTCCATCGCCGCCGCCCAACGACAATAATGGTGTGGTCACCTCGTCGCTCCGGCCGGCACCACCATGCAGCTCTGATGAAGTCGACGGTGCGTCGGAGCCACCAGCATGTTCCTCGGCTCCGTTTGCAACATCGGGTTCCGACGGGGACGATGTGGCTGCCGCCTCTATTGCACCACCGCCACTAGGCTCCGACGGGGACGATGGTGCGGGTGCGGCGGCCGCCACCTCGCCCATCACGCCAGCGTCCTCCTCGTTTGCATCACCCACAGCGTCCTCCATAACAGCGTCAGCGCCAGCGGCGGCATTGTTGTTCAGCATGAGCTGGAGCCTCTTCTGTTCCACTTCATCCAATGCGGCGTCGGCGTGCGGGGCGTCGCCTCTGCGGTAGTGCAGCATGACCATCCCGATCTTGCCCGCCGGCGTCCGGAAAAACCACAGGTCGAGCATGACCTCGTCGTTCACCGGCGCCGGCTCGTCTGCGCCGACGACGAGGCCGTTTTGCCTGAGGAATTCGGTCCAGTCACTAATGAGCCGGCAGGCACCGTTGGATTCCAGGTACCTGAACTTGAGCTCGTATGCGTCGCCGCCGCGGTCGTACGCCGTGAGCAGCAGCCCGTCGCCGTGCGCCGCCTCCTTCTCTTCCTCCGTCGTGAACGCGCAGGGCGGGAACTCGGCGCCGTCGGCGCGCCATCTCTTGCACGACATGAGCAGGCGCGATTGGCAGGTGTCCCTGTCGCACCTGGTCAGCAGCCTGCCGTAGAGGCGCACGGGGGCGGCGGCGACGCCGAGGCCCCTCAGGGTGGCCCGGAGCCTGTCGCTCACGACGCCGATCCTGTCGAACGAGTAGTCGGCGTCGGACCCCGCCGACGACATCCCGTCTCTCCCCATGCCGCACCAGAACCTGGCGCTGCTGTCCCTCGTTGGCTTCTCCTTCGTCTTGGATTTCCTTCGGTTGCGGTCCTTTCTTGGTTTCTTGGGTTTCGTTCGTGGTTTCTCGGGCTTCGTCGTTCTGGATGATGGTGGTGGTTTGAAGCTGCCGGCCACGGCGGCGCTCTCGTGAGACCGGATGGCGTCGCCCAGGAGCTTGCCATTGCCATGTCCGCCGGATCCAGCTGGACGCCGGCGAGCGACCGCTGCGTATGAGTAGTCGTCTTCGTTCACGACCGGCGTCTTCCCCTTGCGGGAACGCTCGTTATCCGCCCAATCGACGACCGTCTCCGCCTCGCTACTACTCGACGACGGCGCTGCCGCAGCCTTACAATTGTGCAAAACCAGCGCTGGTAGCATGCCGACGCCACGGTCCTTGGCGTCCTGCTCTTCGATGGGAACCAGCAGCCGGTGCTTCTTGGCCCGTGGACCGTTCTCGGCGGCGGCGGCGCCGGTCGACGAAGCAGGTCGTTTTTTATCGGGTGCCACCGACGCCGCCGGTAATGAGACGCTGCTAATACCACCGGGATCGCCACCGTCGGCTCCTCCTTGCGCGGCGGCGGCCACGAGGCGGCGGTCCTCGGCCGCCGCGGGACGTTCTGAACGACAACGGATCTGGCGTCGTGTCGTCGCCGGCCGCCATGTCGTATGGATGACCTTTCCTTTTCTCTCTCTCACCTCTAGAAAAATTGCGTATCCGTCCGTGGCGATCAAGGCGAGAGATCGGGTTCGATTCGATCGTGTGCCGTAGTAACAAGCACGCGATATATAAAGGAAGTGGAATCGGAGAGGGACAGGAGTAACCGCGGCGTAACTGTCGAAGTGGACTCGGATTGTATTGCTCATGGACTTTCCTTAGGGCTTAACTAACCTTGCTTAGTATCGTATCGGACATGGACAGGGACAGAGTCCGGGACGAGTACGGTGGCTTCGTTGCCTTCCCTTTATCGAATAATGGCTGGCTGCTCATCATGTGGGCCCAAGAAACCACTCGTCTAGTCGTCGTCGCGCAGGAGATATGGTCTTGTATATTTTTTTCTTGAATGCGTAAAAGATTTAAACATTATTGTATTTTTTCGAAAGCGTTTATTTACATGTACTGCATTGTTTAAATCAGAAGGTTCTTATCCACCACGTCCATTGAGATAGATGTTGTTTGGCGTAGGTGGTCACACATGAACACAACCGTCGGGTTGAAACGGCGGAGCAACGGGACGTACTAAACTAAGAAACCCGTTGTGCGACTAGAAGCGTTCAATCTACCGAACTGCATGGAGCAGCGGCGCCAACACCTTGAACCGTGCCGCACACCATTCGTCTGCCTCGTCCATGATCCTGTGCAGCAACACCACCGGTGAGATGGAGACGTTGGCGAAGGTGTGGCGGTTCTGTTCTTTCCAAACTTCCCAAGTGACGAGCAACACTAGGGAGCACAGGCGGAGAAGAGGTGGTCTGTGGTCTCGATCTCCTCGGGAGCAAAGGGCGCATTTTGCCGCCACCGCAGGCCATGCCGCATCCGGGCGCCAGCCGCCCATAGCCAAACGTGGATGGCTAGCTAGAAGAATAGCTTCACCTTAGGAGGAGCTGTCGTCTTCCAGACCTCCTTGGCGCCCAGAAGTTGCGATGAACCTAGGAAGAAAGCACGATAGGCGGTGGAGCTAGTGTATTCCCCTCCTGCGGTCCACTTCCAGACGAACCGATCCGGCACCCCCGACACTAGAGTGATACCTTGCAACTTGACCCAAATATCTGAGAGTTGGACAAGGATAGCGGTCGTGTAGGCTCCTGTGATATCGTGATCCAACGGTTGGCCGGCAGGGGGTCCTTTTCCGACCTCACGCGTCTGCGGCGACCGACCGCCGTGAAGAGGTTAGGCGCCATCGAGGAGATGGGCCCGTCAGGCAACCAAGCATCCGTCCAGAACTTGGCGGTGGCACCGTCGCCAACAACCACGGAGACGGAGGCCTGGAACATGGCATCGACCACGCGTTCTTTCGATCCCGGTAGGAGCGCACAAATGGAGTCTGACCTTGTTCTAGTCGTCCACTGCCACCACAACTTTAGTGTGAAGCCGAGAATATGAAGATCCACCAGGCCAAGACCCCATCCTCCTTTGGTGAACACACAATGGGCCAAGCCACCTTGCGCTTACCGCCCGCCACCGTGCTGGTTCCCGCCCAAAGGAACGCCCATCTCCTCTTGTCAATCTCTTTGATGGCCCATGGGGAGAGCGTGCAGCAGATCGAAGTATGCACTGGGATGGCGGAGAGGGTGGTCTGGGTCAGGGTTGCACATCTCGTAGTGGTCAGCAAGCCCGATTTCCAGGTGGGTAGCTTGGCCGCCACCGCGTCCACCAGTGTCTGCTCCTGCGCCCTGGTCAGCCAGCCAAGGGAGAGCGGCGGCCCCAGAACATTATTGTAGTTAAGAAGAAGAGTTTAATAACATACTTCTAACGAGAGCCCTCAGCATAGGCTAGACCATTCTAGCGAACAACTCCAAACTTGCTTGTTTTGTTATTATTATATTCTGATTAGGGCGTCCGCAATGGCTAGATTTGGCTAGCTACTATTACTATGACGTGAACAAAAAGTAATTGAGGGAATAGTCACTAGGAACAAATAACTTATTTATTTCAAGTATTTCAAGAATTTAAGAGAAAGGTACGTGGGTCCACCAAAATGAAAATATATAAAATAGTTATTTTTTTGTCTAGCACTTCTACAGTCAACTAGCTATGTAGCCAGCATCATTGTGGACGGCCTTGTGAGATGGAATTCTGGAGTAGAACATGAACGACATTTGATGATAAAAAACAAAACAAACAAGTGAAACTTGTTGTCAAAAAAAAACAAGTGAAACTCGCACGACGAAAAATGAACGTGTTAGTTGATCCATCATTTCACTCAGGAACTATTTCTTGAAGACATTGGCGGTGGCGTCCTGGACGATCAAACAGCAGGACGACACCAAAGTTACAGCACATTGTTTTAAAAAAAATTATATCGCGAATGCGTGCAGGAGCTAATCTGCGTCGGACGTCGCCGGCGCCACCGCGGGCCCAGCTTCCAGGCCCACCACGTCGACCAGGGCTTTCTCGCACAGGTCCGGGCGCGCCGTGAACGAGCACGTGTCCTGACGTTGATCGCCACCGCACCCCACACGGAGAGGGAGGCGACGGCGAGGACGACGACGAGGCCACGGAGAGCAGCACCAGAGGCGGCGGCCATGTCGATCCTTGCGAGATCGAGATGCAGCAGGCTTGCGTGTTGCAGCGGGATGGGACGGACGCTAGAATTGTTTCTCTGAAGCCTGGAGGTGCTCTCTTGTAGCGTGAGGCCGAGAGGGAATTCGCAAGCTCGGCATGCATGCCAGCGTGGCGAGGACGAGCCGGAGACGCGCGTACGGACATGCATGTCATTCGGTCAACGAAACGCTAGCTGTCGGCTTTGGCCCAGCAATAGCTTTACTATATATTACTTTGTTGGTCATAACTCACAAAACGAAAGATCATAATCAGGTCGAAAAATATGAGAGGAAATCGAAAGAATTGGATTAATCACAAGGGAGTTCTGTACAATAATTCACAGGTCATTTGATGCGGTACATACACTGGTATCATCATCATCGCCCTTCTGAAGCTGTTCCAACAGGGATTCCATCGTACTTATATAGCTAGGCATGTAATGTTCTTTAATCATGTTGGGCGCGAGGCGTATCTTGCCGTACAAATCCCTCGGCGTCTCGTATATCCCAATGATCTCACCGCTGCTCGTGCCGTCGCCGGAGTTTGGGTCCGGCGGCGGGGGGGCAGTGCAACCATGTGGATGATCCTGCCAGGAGGGAAGAGCTGGCGTGACGAACAGCCTGCTGAAACCGGTTCTTTCTGCTTATCCTCCTTCCCGGCGCCGTTCTGGTTCGGAGCTGATGCTTCTTCTCCTTCCGTTTGTTGGCGGGGGCGATTGTTGAGTGTCCGATGCCGCGTTGTTGTCTGAACCTTCTTGTGATATGAGGCCTGAATCAGCAGGTTTGTCAATGGTGAAATGATCGTTGTTAACTAGTACAACGACCGTTTCTTCAGAGGCGAAACACTTGTTGCGGGTTACAGTCAACGCTGTGTCCATTTGCTGTAGGCGGTATGGTATCTGCAGCATCTTTGAGCAAAGGCTGTATGCCACAAGGAAAATGTTCTCAGAAATCATGATTCTAGTCTCAAATGAGAGAAAATAAAACACAATCGTTGTTACTTATTTTCACAGCATGCTCACACTATAGCAAAAGAATACTGTTAAGGTGAATTTGATTGGCTTGATGAAACGAAGGGGCTTCCCAGAAAACTCAGACAGCAGAAATGCACTCGGTAGAAGTTAATAAACAGCAGGCTATTATATTTCACAGAATATATTTTTTTAGCGCTTGCAGTGTCAATGAATGAAAGGATAATCACTCAAAAACCTATTACTAGACAGCCCAGATGGTTATCTACTGGAAAAGAGTAGGTACTATGGACAGAAGTGTTGCTCAAGGTTGGCCCGTTTTATATACTAGACAGAAGTGTTGCTGGCCCACAGTTGCTAGGACTAGTTGTACTGGTACTGATTGGGACGGCACATCAGAAAGATTCAGTGGATCTCAACTGCTACTTCTACATAACAAACCCTGGGTGATTTTTAACCTTATTTTGTGCAGGACTCAGATTTGTCTTGTGACACCTTTCTTTAAATTTTGAAAAATAAAGATATCATTGTGTTAATGACTTAATGGTTTCAGTAACCAGAGCAGACATAAAAAGTTCTTCGGTACAAGCTGGAGATATTGAGGGATTTTACCTCAGAAATACTAGAGCCATGATCTGCAATCTTCCCTGTTGAGTTAGAGATGGAGAGCATATGGGACCTGATGAAGGCAACACGCTGACTTATACTGGCAAATAAACCATGGTGAAAGTGATCCTGCACATCATCCAGCTTTGATGATACCATCACCTACCATCAAGAAACGAGACATCAATTGTCATTTGTGAAGCTAAAGTATATTGTGATATCAGAAAATGAGTAATAAGGTAAGTGTTGCCATTTAGTGAGAGTATTTCACTATTTTTGTGGTTTTTTAATACTTTTACTCAACTTCTAAAGCAGTCTGCGTCAGCTAAAGTCCAGCTACATTTTGTAAGATATTGCAAAGAGTTGCCATTAGGGTACCTCAGATCGCAGGCTCTCAGAAGAAACTTTTGAAAATGCTGGCACCACATCATTTCTATTGACAAGAGAAGTGATGAAATCCTTGCCTGACTCCGCCAGCTCCCATGTCATACATGCAGCTAAATAACACAAAAAGGTACTTCAGAATGCTAGAAATCATTTCCTACGGAAGAAATATACTTCTGTCACTTCCATAGTCACAGACTCAACCCGGCAACCCAGGTACTTTAGAATTCTGGAAATATCCTTGCCCAAACCCAAGTACGCAGGGTCATTTTGAACCCTGTTTGTAAAACATCTTGTAAGTAGTGTGACATATTCCTTGACCCCATTATTGGCCCAATCAAACAGGAAATTTGTGACTATAATCAGATAGCATAGATCCCACAAGTCAAATGCCGTTTCATTAGCTTTTGCATTCAGCAATGAAATTGCTTAGAAGTCCTTGTTATGTCCTCTACTTTAAAATCATGGTTAACTGATGCAAATTCAGGGAACAAATTTCCAGAAAAAATTAGCATGGATGATAATCTTGTGAAGTGGTTTACTTTACCAACATTCAAACAGAGAAAGGTTAACAAAAGAGACTTAAAGTGACCAACTAGCCAACTTCAAACACTAAAACCAAAGGGCATCCGAGAGCCAGATAAGAAGCCAGTTCAGGAGCTTAGTATTACAAATAAAATGAAAGGCGAGAACTTCCAAATCACACTTTCAACAATCAACAAAACTGAAAAGTTGTCAAATTTCACTTACGAGGAGCAAATGCCAGACAGCTGCATGACAAGAACTCATAATGCTCACGGAGAATATAAGTCAGAATCGCCCAATACCAGCTCCCCATTGAATGTCCAATGACCTAATGGAAAGGATAACACCTAGTTGGGTTATATCACATTTAGACCTGTAAACCTTATTATCTGTGCCCAGCACTAATGAGCTTTATACAACAGTTCAAAGAAAATCACAAAACGAACTCATAAGCTTAAAAGGTACATACCCAAACCACATTAGCATGCCTAAAAAGCTCTACCAAATGCAGAGCTACGTAGGTAGAAAATAAAATAGACCATCCTCAAATTTGAAATCTCCACACAAAATAACCAATGAAAATGCAAATTTACATTTATTTCAGCCAGAATATAGACAGTATGAAATGCATTAGTATAAAACATTGATATTGACAACAAAATGACTTTGATCAGTAATTTTACTATGCATACAGCGCATCAATCATTTATATAGTACAAAATAGAAGGGACAGTATATTCAGGTACAGTAAAAGGGAGCGTGATGCACATTTATGTGTTTCCATTCACGTGCAGATAATTAGTGAGAATTACCTTTTATGTGGTACCCAGAAAATTCCTGCATTTTGCTATGAAGATGAGGAATAACCAGTTTTGCAATCCAACGAGCTCCAGCAAGCATCCCACAGTGTGCATATCCTAAAACTACATTGCTGATCTTTCCTTCACTTAGAATTATATGGTGAAAAGGAACTTCAGCAGCAGTTGCTGCAGTCAGGCGCTCTTTAGTGCTGATAGCACCCCTAATGAAAATCAGCAAGCACTTGGTTCTTTGGTCACACACCAATGCGAAAGAAGGCTGCATGAGCTGCATTGAGCAATGAACAAAGAATAAGATATTCTGTACCAGCATATGCTAATGAATGTTAATTATGATTTTAAGCTTAAGTTAACGCCCGCGATACTTACTCACCCTCGCCCTAGCCTTGTGAATAAGAATGTCTTCTTGTTTGTACCCACCAAACTTAAGAAATGATGAAAAAGATTTCTTTGAGAAGAACATGCAAAGCTTCAAGTACTCAAGAAGAGAAGCCACTTCAGTATATGTCTGTTGTCCTTTAAGTAGGAGACAATCATTTCCACTATACTCATGCTGCAAATTACCCTGAAATGGCACAGACAAGAAAATATGTTAACCATATGTCTTCCTACATTGCCTATGAGTAGATTGTGTTCAAAAGAGCAATACAGAGTGGTAATATTATGCAGAGTCGAACTGATTTAGCTAACTTCCAATAATGGAAGAAACAGTTTGCTGGCTCCTTATGACATGAAGGGCTTGGGATGATACAAATACATATGAGTGAATTTGTTGGTCTCGATGTGGAATTTTTTCGAAAAGACAGGTGAGAGTTTTGCCATATTTTTATTAGAAGAAGAAAAACAGAAAACAATACAAACCAGAAGATTAGTTACAAAAAGAAAAAGAAAAACACCATCTCGATGTGGAATGATAGAGTTTAGTAACATTCATGCAATCATAACCAAACAGCTGCATCCATCTGAATAATGCTTGATCTGTCATGATTCCTGAAAATGATGGAAGGACAGAAGAGAGAAAGATCATTGTGATGCCAGGGCAGCATCAACAACATGTGTACCTTCCATATTTCTCTCAAGATCTGTAGATGCTTGCACAACTATGGCAACATTCGCTGTATGCATCCAATACTATGATCCGAAGAGCATCATAGACTTAATGTATTACTCAACAAAGCAAAAAAAAATTGGATCCGTTCAGATCCATAAATTCTGAGCATTCATACAAACCGATGCCTGGGTATTCCAATGAATACCCAAGATTCGTACCAAAAAAATACATATACCAATATACATGTATACTGGGGCAAGAGGGGCAAACAAGGAATCCATTATTTTTGATCGAGGCACCACATACCCAGAGTACAGTGACGGTACGAAGTCTTAAATCGCGCCCAAGCAACTGACCAACAGTTGACGGTACGAAGTCAGGCTAACTGACCAAAAAAAAAAAAGAAGAAGAAAGCAACAATAAAAAAAAAAGACTACTAAAAGTAAAGGAAACTCAAACCTGTCTTCCAAGTCAATGCAAGTCAAACCGTAAAATGTTGAGAAGCTCAACCTTCACACAAACATTTTTAGCAAGTTGAGAGATGGAAACACTCTACTGAAAGCAACTACTACCTAGTAGCTTCAGCGGTGGACTGGAGGAAACAGCACTCACATTCACCAAACGCAGAAACTAGTTACTGTAATTGTTTGAGCTCTATTCTATGATCACTCAGGTTCGAAAGCCGCTGATCAAATCATGCTATGCTATGCTCTGATCCCATACCAAAGCAGAGCATTAGAGCAAAGGAAACACGAAACACGAACAGAGGAAGTGGCACAGAATTACTCAGAGGCCGAGTGAACAAGAGAAGAGAGGGAGAAGCAAATGGAGGGATCCAGCTAACCTGGCGCTTCATGTGGCGTTTGATCCCGAAGGCGAGTCCATGGAGGCCCCACCTCCCGACGGTGAGCTCCCACGTGCGCCGCGCCGTGCGCGCGGCCACCGCGGTCGCCTCGCAGCAGGTCACGGGCGCCCTGTCCGGCCACGGCTCCTCCTCCTCCCCTCGCGGCCGCCCCCCGCCTCCCTCCCTGGTCCCGGCCCCGACCCCGACAGCAGCGGCGACGCCTCGTCCTCCTCCTCCTCCCTCTCCCCTCCGCGTCCGACGCCGGCTGCGTGCGGCAGTTGAGGAGCAGGCAGAGAAGGGAGCGCTCCGCCCGACGCAGCAGCCGCCGCAGCAGCAGCGAGGACGGCGGGCATCGGGGGCGCCTCGGGATTCGCGGCGGCGCGGGCGAGGAGCAAGGATTTGGGCGATCGCGAGGGAGGGGGGGAAGGCGTTGAAGTGGCGACGGGGTTGAGGATTTGTGTTTGTGTAGGCTTTTATTTTGTGGAAGGGCCCATTTGTAAATTATGTAACTAGTTACAACTTGCAAACTGAGCCAGGCAGGCAGCCAGGTTTTATTTTGTCCGTAGTAATGATGATAATAATAATAATAATTCCTTTACAAGAAAAAAACTAAAAAAAATCTTTCTCGTGACGTAGAAGAGAGTTGTATGTCAATTGGTACGGTGACGATGAAACTGTAGCTTGATCCAGAAGTGATAGATAGTGCGCGTGTTTGTATAGTTCTTTTTTTTTTTTTTTTTTTGAAACGTGTTTTTATAGTTCTTAATGAAACGTGACAAAGCGTTTGATTGCAATATTTGAAAAGCTGAAATGGACCGCTCAGTGTGGTCTAGCCACAATCATGTAGTCCTTCTGTCCCCATTACACAAAAATAAAATAAACACAATTATCTTCAAAATTAAAATTATCTTTAAAAAACCATCATTTGTCTTACTACCAGTGGATTATATTTGGATAGTAAAACAATTTGTGAACATAGATACTGATATTATTTTCTATAAACTTAATCAAATTCAAGAAAACAAGTATAGTTGCATGGGTGAATTACTCGATAATAGTAACATAATCTAATTGGAAACAATAATTCTACACAGCTTGATGAGAAAACGAATATAGTTGGAGTCGATTATGATTCAAGGCAAAAGACCTGGATGGACGCCTTACATTTCAAAAGAAATCGTTAGTGGCAAAGTTATAGTGTAATATTGAGGCGGACGACTTATATGTTAGGAGAAATGGACAAGTGAGTTTCGCTCTATAAGAGTTATAAATTATTATTTAAGAAAACAAGTATAGTTGCACGAAAGTGAATTACTCGATATAATAGTAATAATAACGAATTGGATACCATAATTCTACGCGGTCTTGATGAGTAAACGAATAATATGGGAGTTGATTATGATTCAAGGCCAAAGACCCGGATGGACGCCCTATACATTTTAAAAGAAATTGTTAGTGGCAAAGTTATAGTGTAATACTTGAGGCGCATTTCGACTTGTATGTCAGAAGAAATGACCAGTGAGTTATGATGTATAAGAGTTATAATTTTTTTAGTATTATACTTTTGTTGTAAGCCAATATTTCTATCTTTAACTATCATGATTTTCTAAAAACATGAACAGGTTAACATCATGAGATTTATGTTTTTTATGGAAACACGAGGAGCAAGCCTCTACTGGATAAATAAATAAAAAAAGGAGTTGGGTGGTTGTGGGGAGAAACAACCGAATGATGAAGCGACAAGAGACCAAACGATAAAACCTGTATTGCCGTCGTCGGCAGCCGTCCACGTAAGGGACAGATCTGAAGTGGCAGTGCCAATGCGTGCCCGTTTTGTGAGAACGACCTCCAACAAATCCGCAATTGGATGGATGATGAATGTTGATCCAGAAGCTTATCGACTATCGACTGTGGCGTGGCCCATGTGGGGACGCGTGGGCCCGGGATGACAGGGTGGATCACATGGGGGCGTCTATTGGTCAGCTCGCTGCTTGCCCGCGGCAGCATGAAGCGGGGAGCAACAGGCCGCCCGGCGAGGAATGATTGCTGGCTGCCTACAACACACGATTTCTCTAGCCACACGCCGAGAGTCGAGACCGACTTGTGGGTTCGCGTCATGTGGGACCCGATGGCCGCCTGTGGGTGCCTTTTGGGCCGTATCCTGTGGGTTTTGGTGTGAGGGACTGCGTACGCTTGTGGGCCGACAGACAGCTTGTGCTGGACTGCGTACGCTGCGTCTGAAAGAACATGTGGGCCTATTTGCAGTGGGCCGCATCCAAATGATTTGGTCTTCTTCTTCTTCATAAAAAAAAAAAAAAGCAAAGGCCAAGGAGTTTTTGAAACTAATAAGTCACCTTTCATCCCTCAACTTACCGAAATTCTGATTTTCCCTCTATGAACCCCAAATCCAAGTAAAACCCCCTTTTTTTTTAGACCACGCCGTTGCCGCTTTTCATAGTCAAACCCCCTCTCAGAACTTTTAAACCGTTTATCTTACCTCCCTTGACCCTGTTATTAGCGATTTTGATTGAAGGTGGTGTTGTCGTTTTGAATTGAAAACTCTGTTATAACCATTCATGGAGACAAAATGAATGGTTTTAAAAAGTTAAGGGAGGTGTTTTGCATGGTTTTGGTGTTTAGGGAAGAAAACAAACTTTCGCAAAAGTTGTGAGATAAACGGATGATTTTGCAAGATTTATAAGATGTAATTTATACTTTTTCCTTTTTGAAAAGTTCTTCTTGGAAGGAAATAAAGCTCGCGAGGTTCTTAAGATCACTTTTATTTTTGGAGGGTATTAACAAAAAATAAGTGCCTTTCGTAGTTGAGGCACACCCTGTGGCTAGTCGTTGATCTAACCTGCAGGAGTAGTTGGTAGCCTCAGCTCTCAAGGCACTCTTTGACTGTGTTTTTTTGCTTGTCAGGTAGCTGGCACGGCTGCTGAGACATTACTGTCAGGGTCTCACGGCTCAAGGAGCTACTACAAGTTCAACGCCGGCGCTGTTTTTAGCGTATTGCTGCTAGCTCATCGTAGATTCTTACTCTTACCACACCTGGCTTGCTTATTTCTTGGCATGGAGAATTCCAAGAGAACCGCGCAGATCAATCGATAGGCGTAAGGTGTAAGGTGTAGTTGAATGTGAACGAGAGCAGAGCATGCGATGAGATCTCGATGATACGTGCCTGCCTGCCTCCACCAAACCTGCAGGAGTATATTATACTGACGACACACTGAATGTGAATGACTGAATGTGTCATCGCCGCCGACGGAACCATGCTCGTACGTCATCGGGGGAAGGAAGGAAACCGATGTAAAAACCAGAAGGACACGATGGACTACACGTACGTACACCCTCGCCGCAAAGCAAGTTCAGGTAACAGGACAAAACCATAGTCCACGTCCCCGTTCGTCATCGCAGTTGGGCGACTGCATATGCATGTCTGCTCGTCGTCTGCTCCTGCCCATCATTTCGCGTTTTTCATACTAAAAATAACACGATGTGCCCGTCACATGGGTGGGTAGACATATACTCCAACTAATAGCATATAAAACGTGTGTATCTATACCTGTTAATAAAGCGAGAAAATTTCTGCTAATTTTTTTTTTCACTTTTTTCCTTCCCCTACAAGTTCAACACTTTTTTCTGATATAAATTTTTTTGAGAATGACACAGTACAACGCAGACGCTCACAACACGCACGCACACTCACCCCTATGAACACACGCGACGCAAACCCTACTCCCTATGAGCACCTCCAAAGGACTTTGAGCACCCGGCAGATCTGGAGATTCTCGAAGTCACCATTGGCGCCGCCGCCGACGGGAACGTCGCTTACCACTTAATGCATAACGCCGAAAATCCTCGAGGAAAATCCCGCAGGAAAAAAGATGTCCCAGGAAAAGATAAGCACCGTGATTTGAACCCTGGTGGATAGCGTTCCTATGGACCGCCCTACCATTGGACTACAAGCCAATTCGCTTTTCTGATATAAATTGTGATGAGAAATCGTGCTGTTGCTTTATTTTAGACGTTTCTTTCAGCTAGAGGAGTCTTTTTTAGCTTTCCGAATTTTGGTCGTGTCCGTGTGTGCTTAGTGCTGACTCAAAAAGTATTATCCTTTCTGTGGGTCCATGATTTGTTTTTTCACTGTCTTTTGGTTTTATTTGGCAATTGGGTGCAGCGCTAGGGTATACATAAAAGTGTCGTGGACCTGCTCATCTTATTCAAAAAATTTAAGCAAATAATAAAATAAGTCATAACAAAAAAAATAATATTAATTTTTTAAATCTACCTACTAATAAAGAGAGAAAATTTCTCTTTCACCTTTTTTTCTACATGCCCTCCTCCGTCGCACGCATACATACATCGCTACGCAAGTATAGAGGCCAGAGTCCGTATCCATACACGACTCATACACTGAAGCGGAACCGATGTAACCGAATCGATCTCTTACAGAATCCAATATGAATCATGCAATTTTTGAACCATTTGAGTCCTCATTGTGGACTACACGGAGACTCAAGAGGTATAAGAGTATATATAGAAAACCAAATAGATCGTGGCACAAGAGAACCCAATCGAGAACCGAATAAGGCAATTTGAAGCACCAAAGAGTTCCACAGCCGGCCCACATCGGTTTTGCTACAACGGACGCCTTAATGGCCTCGGCAGTGCCAAGGCACAGGTCGGTGGGCAGGACTGACGACTCCCAGCAGCTAACAACGAGAATCACCAGGAACACAGGGAAAATGTTCTGTCAGATCTAGGGCGGGTCCTCCACAATTCTGCACTTTCCAATAGAATGACAAGTATATAAAGGAGTATTTTAATTACATACACGCCGGTTTTAATACGACACAAGACATTGTTATTTTTTGTCAACATTAACGAGGTCATATAGGTCATGATCATCACAAAATATGTGCCATTCAGGTTATCATTTTGCATTAAATTAATATTTTTTTTCTCCCGTTTTAAACAAGACGGACATATTTACTAGTAAAAAAAAAGAGTTAAATGCATGAGTAACTCCTAATAACCTTGTCAAGGATACCACCCATGTGTCGTTCACATTATCATCTACAAGCTTATTTGAAATTTACAATAGTTTGACTTTGGCTACAGCTAGAATTGCGTATCTTTGGAAAGGAGGTGGCAGATGATTAATGACAGTACAACAAAGCTCTAGGGAGGGTTCATCACCCAAAAAACAGAGGGAGGAAATGTCAAACGTGCACATACGGTACGGGCACAACACACGGTGGCCAGCTCGAGTCGGAAAATGGAAAGAAGAAACAGAACAAGTCTACATCTTCTGTTCCTATGCTTGGCTCGGCCTCGGCACACTCCTTTTTCTCCTTGTGGTGGAGGTTTGATTTTGAAACAGGCATCATTCGCATCCTCGTGGAGTCCACCTGCACATCATCCCGATGGTAGTGTTAATCCTCCTAAAATTGAAGAACCGCCGCCCTGGCACCCTAGTCTACGGGCGCTTCGCCTACATGGTTTTTTGCGTAAAGATTCATAGGAGCTCCATGGCTTCGGGTAGCGGTAGGGGGTTAAGCCCCCCCCAACCTCGCCGTTGGATCCGCCACTAATGTCTGAAGTACAACTAAATAGGCAAATAATCTGTGTGGTGCACACAAATTAACAATCAATTGTTAATTCATGAAATCGAAGAACCGGAGCTCCTCTCTAGCTTCAACGTAGAGGGACACTAGCAAAGATGCTCTGGAAGAAGAGGTGCGCCGGCAATCTCCTCGCCGGGATGACCGCGACACAAGGCGTAGATGGACTCGAGATCCACGGGTGGCAAAGCGGCTCCAAGTTGACTCCGGGCGAAGCTCGAGGTGGAGCCAACGCCGAGTCTGCCTCAGAAGCTCCGAGACGGAGATTCGGCGCCAAGTCCGTCGCGACAAGGTTCTCGCCCCGAGGCTTAATTTGAGGTGGAAAACCGCATGCCTATAGCACCACATCTACAGAAGAAAGGACCCTTTCCCAGCCCAATCCCAAAAAGTATTACTGCGACAATTCACCAATCGTGGGCGCCCATCTTGATTTGGAAACAGGGAGCCATATTGGTGTTTAGGCTATGGATTCAAGCAGGTTTCCGAACAAATCAAACAAAAATATGCACACTTTCATTTCCTCGCCTTCACTACCAAGAGAAAACCGGGGCTTCAATTCATCAAGTATGCTAAGAGCATCTCCAAGAGTTGTAATATTTTTTTTATAAAACCTAGGTGTTTTTCAACTCCTAAAAAATTGGGATGAAAATGTGAAAAAAAAACCGTCCTCTATCCTAAATAATATTATTTATTATAGTAAACAAATTCGTCATAAACTATATCTTTATAGTATAGCTATCTGGAGTTTAGAATAGTTTTGACTTTGGCTATAGCTAGAATTGCGTCTCTGTAGATGAGGAGAACAAAGCTCTAGGGATGAGTTGATCACCCAACTAAGAGACGGAGGAAATGTCAAACGTGCACGTACGGTACGGGCGCAACACACGGTGGCCAGCTCGAGACGGAAACAAAATTGCGTGCATCCTCTGTTGTGTTCTTGGGCGCTCCTTTTTCTCCCTCCTTGGGGTTGGGTGGGGTTTTGGTTTTGAAACGGCCGCCCCCGCAATCCCTCCCCCGCAGACGTATCGATTCCCCCCAACCCAACCGCGAGACTTGTCATCTTCTTCTCCCCTCGGCAATTGCATTGCATTCGCACGCACGCACGCACGGCGACCCCAACCGCCCGCGCCCAGTACAAACCCCAGGCGCCTCCGATCCGATCCTCCTTCCTGCTCCATCGCTTGCTGTTGCAGTTTGCAAGGTCATGGCCACGACCACGCACGGTGCGCGTACGTGACGTGCGCTCGTGCATGCGCGCTCGATCGGCCACGATTACTAGCGCGCCGTGCGGCCGTGCCACCACCACCACTGGGGTCTAGGGGGTGGAGGAGTGAGTTGTGGGGTGATCCATCTCGGATTGCAACGCGGTCGGTCGTGCATGGCCGCCATCCCCCGCCGATCGAGGATCACCGCAGTCTAGTAGCTACCAGTTGGTTGGTCCGGGCGAGCGACCGACCGACCGATCGATCGATCTAGCAACAATGGTGGGCGTTGGCGTGGGACGTGACGCGGGCGTGGATGCCGGTGCCGCCAGGGCGCAGGCGGCGCTGGAGGTGTGCGCGGCGTCGGCGGCGTTCGCCTACTGCACGCACCGCCGCCGCCGCCGGTCGTCGGCGAAATTCGTCGACTGGTACCTCGTCCTCGCGGTGAGCAGCACTTCCTTAATTCGTCCATCTCCCCTCCCTCTGGCTCTGATTCAGTCATTGGATCGCCCATTCTGAGTCGTCGTTTCGGTTTTGGTTCGTGGGAACGCGCAGATCGGCGAGGCCGCGTCGGAGGACGCCGTAAGGAGGCGGTACCGGCAGCTCGGTGAGCACCATCCACGACGTCCTCGCCGCCGCGCCGTGGAGGCAATCGCTAATGGATGGCTGGCTGATTACTGTAACTAACAACTTATCGCATTTTTTTTTTCCAGCGCTGCAGCTGCACCCGGACAAGAACAGACACCCTAAGGCGGAGGTGGCGTTCAAGATCGTCTCCGAGGTATACCGTACCACACCATCCCGCGTTCCATTCCCCAATGAGTTTCTAATGAATTCTTTTTCTGTAATGCCGTCCCTCTCCTCAATCCTCGTGACGCTTTCGCCTCATCTACTTTGATTGAATCGCATCCTTTTACTTTGACTGGAATCTCCATTTCATGATCCACACCAATTTATATTTGTGTTCTTCCAACCAAGTCAAATTTGTGTCAGCATTTGTTTTGTCTCAAACTATATCCAAAATCTTAAGGATATTTATTTCATACACAAGTATATTTATAAATGTTAGTGGCTTTTATAGATATGTGGTCAAATTTGAGATTGTCCCCGTTTGCGTTCGTTAAAACGAGAATCCTATAGAGGAAGATCGCCATAGTCACGGATACAGCTCATGATTTTAATGGAGTCCCTCCACTCCACAGCGCCCGTGCCGTCAGGGTAGCTACTCCTTACGCGCCGGTCGTCGTGGTCCGGTCCGGTGCGACGCGTCGCCGCCGGCTGCCGTTCGCGTGCCAGCGCTTCCGAATCCAACCTCGTCACGCGCCGCTGTTACTGCCACCACCAAGACTCGTATTATTTACAGCAATCATGTGGAGTGGCGTCTAATAACCAACTATCTCATCGTGCACGCATGCAGGCGCACGCGTGCCTGACGGACGCGGAGCGGCGGCGAGCCTTCGACGCGGAGCGGCGAGGCAGTTTCTGCGCCGCGTGCCACGACCGCCACGCCGCCCGGTGGTCCAAGCCGCCGACCCTCCGCGCCGCGACCAACCATCAGGCGTCGGCGCCGGCGGTGTCCAGGAGCAGCAAGGCGGCGCGGGAGGCGCAGCGCCGCAGATCAGACGGCGGCGCGTGAAGAGTGCCGAGTCATCGACGGCTGCCTGCGGGCCAACGACGCCGCGGCTCGCGCGTGTCGCCGCCAGTCGTTCCCGGTCTTCGACCCCTCCGACAGTCGCCGCTTCCCCGGACTACCCGCATCGTCCGCCCGCCGCCGTTCATGGGCTCCGGCGGTACGACGAGTGGGTTGGCCGCCGCGCGGCGGTGGATCAGCATCAGCAGGCCATGAATCGGGAGGTGGTGCAGAGATGGTGGCGAGTCGCCTGTGTACCAGATCAGGACGGCGGCGACAGAGTGCACCGAGAGGCGTGCATGGTGAACTCGTCATGGCATCAGCATGAGCAGCAGGGATTTCTTTGTTTTTGTTTCATTCTTTTCCGGTTTTTCAGCTCCAAAAAGGAAGTATCAAAACCAGATTTTAGATCAGAAATTCTCCTAAGGATACAGAACAAGCAAGAAAAAGCATTACAGCATTCTCTTTGTCGACATGAACAAACTTTTTTTTTTCCTGTCGAAACGAGAGGCGTCACGATTTAGCTTCATGGGACCGAGAAATATGATCTATCACAAACGCACTCGATCATAGTTTGTTATTCCCATAAAATAACTCCATATAACCTCATAAACTATTACCATCATGAACAATGTTAAGCGTTGCCGGCATGAACATCAATAATGCTGAGCAAAATCTATATAAATAACTCAAAAAAATCGTTACTTTTTTTTTCTTATGCAAATGCATCTATCATAAGCACCATTTTGCATTCATCCATAGCATACATTCATCATATGAGTTCATTGCTTCTGAAATAGCAGATCTTTACATATCTTCATGTTCGATCAGGCATGAAACTGACAAAAGAGCAAAGAGCTTTATATATTTGTGTTGCCAATTGAGCCTGCAAACATGAAAACATCAGCGTCAAAAGATATGTATAAAAGTCATGACTCTACATCTTTATGTCACCTAAAAAATTGGGCATAAAAAAATAGAGTGATAACAAATTAAGAAGAGGAAGAAAAAGGGGAAAAGATGATAAAGCACACGTACTTGTCCTACTGCGTGTCTGTCTCGACCTCTGCATGTCCCACGCCCCCGTCGAGCTTTTCCATGATGCCTCACCTTTTTTTTCTTTTTTAATTTCCTTTTATTTTTTAGTCTCCTTCCACGACAGTTTCCGGTCCCCAAGCCTGCAGCAACGTGGCACCACTCCTGGTGCTCGTACGAAAGCGCCACCTCCCCTGAATACTGGTTTGAGTCGCATCTTCAACCTCCAGTATAGTTCCAACCATATCAATCGGCCGTCGCGGTGCTCGTGCCTCTCAACTCGACCAGACCACCTTCAACCGATGCTTTGCACGGTCCTTCCGCCGGGTGCATGCGTCCTCGACGCCCCTGCGACCCCCACCGGGCGGCTTCTTCGTCACTGCAGTCAGTGCCGCTTATCCTCTACAGTTCTAGGACTTCGATGTAACATGGTCTTCTTCAGGACTTTATTGTAAACAGGACTGTTGTGACAATATAAAATATATGGGTTTGTTGTCAAAAAAAAAAAAAACGTCATGGGGCTGTTTAGTTGGTGGGGTGAAAATCTTGGGATGGCACATCGGATGTTTAACCGAATGTTGGAAAAAGATTTTTAGATACTAAAAAACTAATTTCATAACTCGCCTCGGAAACAACGAGATGAATCATTTGGTTACCATAGCACAGTTAAGGATAATCATGTAAGGATAATCATAGAGTAATTAGGCTCATCATTTACAACTAAATTATGAAATTAGTTTTTGTTTAAACTATATTTAATGTGTTCGTGCGTGTGTGGAAAAATTCGATATAATAGGTGATGGTGAAAATTTTTGAAACTACACATGGCTTTATTGTGGAAAAAGTTCGTGCGACGTTATGAATAGGGTTAGCAGATATATAGAGACGTTAATATTGTCACAGTAGATAACAGTCGCAGAAATAATCGAGACTGCAACCAACAACACTCAACCATAGCGTGTGTGACGACGGCTCGGTACTGAACCTTGGCCTTATTGTCGCCTAATGCTTGGCTGACTAGAACACCATGTTGTTACACAAGAAGACACAAGGCTTGACTCGCGGTGCTACAAGCTTTCTAGTTGAATTCTTTTTTTAAAAAGATGGCAAAAGTTTTGCCAGATTTTTATTAGACGAGAAAAATGAACTTTACATGGTCACAGCTCTACTCTACTCCACTCGGAAACTACTTCCACCATTAAATAAAACCACTCTAAAAACACCATCTTAGCACGCAGGTTGGCCCAGACAAAACAATAAAAGGGTAAAAACCAAAACCAAAGAACATAAGACAGTCTATACTTGGACACCTGTGTTTGTTGCAAAGTGATGTTGCGCGATGTCATCCTTGCAAAGAAAAGCCACTGTTCTGCGTTCATCGTTTTTTTGTTAAAAAGTTCTCTGGTTCCTCTCTTTCCATACATGCCACCATAAATTAAAACTCATCAATCGAGTGGCTTTTGCGGGCGCCCGGAGGGGTACACGTAATCATTATACCATCAACTCAATGTTGCCAATACCCATATATTGATCCTGGTAGACTTACTGTATTCATCCCCCTTCCAGATTGTGCCATCTCTTTATGTAGGACCATACTTGTTGCGTGAAAGTGCAATCTTTGCATAGGTGTGTTACAGTTTTTGGTTCTATGTCGCAAAGTTTACAGATTGGATCATTGGGCCAGTTTCTGTTTCACTAGATTGTTTTGCAGTTAGTATGTTCTTGTGCATTAGTGTCCACAAGTTCTTGTAGACAGTGCCTAGCGAGACAAATGATCATGGCCCCAAGAGGCAGGAGTCCAAAATCTAACGCCAGAAAGTGATGCCGCTCCCCAGACAGCAGCTCTAGCTAGGAGTCAACCAAATAGCTCCTCTGAGGCCGATGAAGGCACGTGACTTGACAAGTAAAGGCACTAACAAAACCTACATTGTCTCTAAAACACAACTTTGACCTCTGTTATTATAAAAAAATATTTATGAAAATGTGATATATGTATAATTTTATGAAAGTATTTTTTAAGACAAATATATTTATATAATTTTCACATTTACAAACTCAACAACTTATTGATGATTTTATATTCGGTCATTTGCAAGAGTGCCCTTGTTTTGAGGGTCTAATTGTTTGTTTGCCCTTATTTTTTTAACTTTGGGGTGTATTCCTCTGTTTTAATCTTCCAATTGCATGGTTGCCGCCAAAACGCTCAATATGATCTCAAAACAGGGGAAAACAGGGACAACCATGCAATTGGAAGACTAAAAGCATCCATAGAAACTTTTTTTTAAAAAAAAAATAAAGGCAAATTAGCCATTAGACTTTAAAACAAGGACAATCTAGCAATTATCCCTTTATATTTCCAATATTTGACCCAAGCTTTATCCAAAATGACTTACTTTACCAATACGGAGGGCCCTTGTTGTTCCACAAAGCGATGCCACAATGATGCCGACATGTGGGCCTTGTTGTTCCACAAAGCGAAACCACCAATTAAAATGAAAGGATGGATGAAATGGTTTTGATAGGTGAATGCTCCAGCAGTTTTCAAAGTAAAAATTGGAGTTTACATCTGTTTCGTTTAGAGGAGTTAATTGTTTCAAGGGGACAAAGATAAAAAATCAGAGTTCATATTTGTTTCATTCGTAAGAGTTCTTTGCTTCAATTCTTCTAAGAACTTCCTAGTTTTTCCAATACTTTGTGATTTATATACTAGAAAGAAAATATGCCCAAGGCGATTTGCAATGGGAGAAACTAAGCCGTTCGAATATTCATAACAAAATGAGAATATGAATGATGCTGAAAAAAAATAAGATATGGAATATTTATGTAAAATGAGAATAAGAATACTTGAAAGATACTTATATTTTATCCTCATATAAAATCTAGAAGTAATTTTTTTCATGATCATAACAACCATAATATATAATATAAAAAAATTAATATTGACAATATGTGAGATCTATAAAAATCGATAATTTATTTTTATTTAAATTGACCAGAAGTTAGTCTTTCATATGTACTTCATCACCTCAGTGCAGGTGGCATCGTTGGTGTAGCTATGGAGACATTGTTGGCGTCCGTGGTCGCCACTGTGCCCAGCAGCGTTGTTGCTGTAGACGCGAAGCCAACTCGCTTCCGTCTTGCGCGTAGATATGTTAAATTAATGAAGAAAGAAAACAAATTAAAGCAAGAAAAAGTACAGTGTTATAAACATGAGATCATGCATACGGTCATCTAGTAAATTTGCTTTTAAGATGCAAATTATATGCGAGCACCAGACGACTAAGGTTTGCTTTATACCTGCAAGTAGATTTTGGACGAGTGGATGTAGCAGCCAGGTGTTAATCAAGACAGCGTGTGCATGCTGGGAGCGTTGCTGTGATGATTCCGTTCCGGCCCATCAACATGGAAGCCATGGAACTCGCCTGGTCCGGTGGTCCCGGTAAATCAGCGGACGAAACTTGGGCACTTGGGCACCTGTGCAAGGTATACAGTTGATGACCGTAAAGGGGTGGCGGCTGTTGCCCTCGTCGAAAAGATATGGACGGAAAATAAATCACGGAGGCCAGATATGGACGTAGGTATACAGTTGGATGTTTTTTTTATAATAAAGCTGATGACCGAAGGTGAAAAAAAGGTGAACGAAATTTTTTCTCTTTATTAGTAGGTGTAAATTACAACAGCATATAAAAAAAAACAACATCGAACTTGGACATAAATGATCTCAAAACATAGTTTAAGTTGTCATCTTCATTTTTTTTTACCTTAAATCATTCATTTGGCTTTCAACCAACAGAAGCAAAGCGAATGACAGAGAAGGGTGCCTTCAGATTTAAAAAAAACAACTATAATAAAAATCCTTATTTGCCTTCAAAGGAGGACAACATCAATCTTCCAAAAAAGAAAAATACAGATAAAAAGGAGCATTCAGAGTTTAAAACGAAAAAAAAAAAATACTGGATCTGGTTTACTATCCTATTAATAAAGTTTACAGCGGACTGACGTACACTCGAACGAGTGACTTAACAATTTATGGACAGAACGTGCTCAAGCGACAAAAACCTATCCATATCCCTTACACAAGAACGGATGGCCCTTGAGCCATTCCTGACGCAAATTGGTCCGCACGCATGAGTCATTTCTGAACAACCTTAGGTTCTGGCACTTTAAGGATGCCAGCATCAACCAGTGGCTGCAGCTCAGGTTTTACAAGATCCGTGACCTCCTTATTTGGCGATTCCAGGAAACCTGCAACCACCTTCGAACTGCAACCAGATGTCCAAAACATAATTTGTTAGGTAGATCCAATAACACCATGTAACTATGCAGGAATATGTTGAATTGTTACAAGTTCAGAGCCAATAATGGAAAAAAAAGGGTTAAAACATCAGGACATAATAACACTAACAAGCTACATCTGCATTGCATGAGTTTTTGAAGCACGAGTACATGGCAATATGGCATCACACTGAGAAGACATAGTACCTGTGTCCTTCAGCCCATCTCTTGCACTTCCCTTCAAGAACCTTTCTCCAGAGAGTGAATGCAAACTCTGGACAGTCAATTATCATTCTTCTGATTACACGGCTGGAAAAAGAAGTTCTCAAATGCATGCTCAATATCTTCAGTCTTTGGTTGGGCTGCATCAGACACTATTGCATCATGCAACATGTGGATCCTATCAGTGAGACCCTCCAAAACATTGTCTTGACCACCAATAGCAATCTTCAGGTTTCAAAATAGCACCACGCAATTCAAGTCAGGATAGTCATGAAATTTATATAGCAATAATAACAGGGGGGAAAACTACAGGTAGGTTTGTATTTAGCATTATGTACATAGTTATTCTCCTATCGACTCAACACTTCAAGACACTAGGAACATACCAAAGAAAGTAGATTCCATTAACTCATACAGATTTCCACATTAGAGAATCAATAACCGGAGGAACACATAAAGGTCCACAAAAGTCATCATTTATCGGGTCCAATTTTATACTTCAAGATAAGATTAATATGGAATGGGCGATCATTATTATTATTAGAAAAAATGGTTATATTTCAAATCAATGCTATAAGGAATTTTTGGACTTTTACATTAAATTAAGATGGCATGGACAATGGTCATCATTTGTAAAAAAAGGTTATTGTACAAATCAATGTTGTGGTAAGGAATGGCTTTGGTAGAAAACTGCAGAGAAAAAGGAGGTTTATGCCGCACTAAGGACAAAATGAATATCAAGATCATGATGGCAAAACGAGTTACACATCAAAATCATAAACAGTAAAGTGTTCTCATTTCCATGGAGCCATGGATTGTAGATCACCTCATATAATACTTCTTTGCCAAAATTTGTTCGAAGTAATTCTCCAACATTTTTCAAGGCATGATTGGATGAGAGCCTGCAAACAATTTTTAAAAATAAAATTAGAGGACGGAATCAAGTCATCTAACTTCATGAGATGCTTATAAGGACAAAATGTTTACGTCTCCTCTAGGTGCTTGAAGCGTGTGGCCTACTAATAAGTTAGTGGATCTTATTTAAGAACCCACGTGTATTGGTGGGACTAACTTTTTATAAGGGCATGCTTAATGATGTAGTATTCTTTCTCTTTAAGCACTAATGCAAACAGGAGCGAATACAATCCCAAATACATCAATTTCCATCAACAAGAGCATTTCATATTTGGGTGCCATTATTATTTAGTAAGTATGCTACCACTACATAGAAAACAGAATTCCATCGAGATAAGTGCAACCACAAGAAGACAGGCTAAGGCACAGAAATATAATCAGAATCACTGGTACCTTCAGAAACAGAAGGGCAATAACCTATCCTATTTCAAAGGATACTGAATAGTCATTACGCAGACAAAAAGGGTGGATACAGAAGCAATGCCGCAGGTGACCTACTATGGCACATAACATACTCTCCTCTTATTTTGCTTCCTTTCTATAACCATTCACACAAAAACATTATGAACTGAGATCAGCAGCCTGGAATTACAGTTTTAGTGATTAAACTATATCTACCCGAGCTGCAAGAATTAACACACTTTTTAACAGAATGATATGTTCTTTAATAGGTACGGGCATCACCTCGGCCAGACCACTTTTGACCAACAGTTCATGTCGCTTTTGTAATGGATCCTTCTTGCTCTCAGACACAATTTGCATGCCTTCTAAGCCATTGGGATCTTCATCAGTCACACCATCAACGCCATTTTCTGATGTGTCAACCTGAATCAGAAACATCAACTATTTAGGATGTCTTCCTCAATAGAATACTTGAGATGAAGGAGTAACTTGCCTCTGTTGACTAAGAGAAGGCACGTTGTAGTTCAGACAAGCCAGATCATCTGGAGAAAGATAGCGTGAGCAAAAAGGATGAAGTAGTTGCAGCAATGGTCGTCTCCCCATTCTGTTCCAGCAAGTAGATCCATTAGTAATAGACTAATAGTCTTAAGTGTACAGGTTTACAAAAAAAAATAGATACAAGATTAACTATTCGAAAAACAGAAACTATTACCTTGTCAAAAATGAGTTGCGTTAAAATTTTTTGCCAGCTCTTGAATGACAATCTACCAGGACAACAAATAAAAAAAATTGTTAGTGTCACCCGTTTCTAACTGCTTGCAACAAGAGGCATGATTCTCACAGAAAGCAAAGTGTAGGTGCTAACCAACCTTAGAAACAAGCTTTGTGTCATCAACAATGGAAATAATGGAAATAAGGAACTGGACAAAAAGAGATGTGTTAGCAGAGGACTGAGGGTAATCGAATCCATTTGCAAGAACTTGAATCTTTGTCTAGAAAAAGGAGAAATGCTTAGCATATCACAATATTTCCCAATTTAAGAGCCAAAATACTTGTAAATAAATACAGTCATTACTCACAAGACATCCAAAATCACTTAAAGCAAGCTTCATAATGTGCCCTTCAAACTTTTAATAATCTTCTTCCTGTCCTGAAATACATTGCCATGTCCATTTAGTCTTCTTGATGAAGACAGTACATACAGCAGAAAATAATAAATATGCAATAAGGAGTACTTGGTACAGTGTAGTGCATAACTGCACAATCAATTTGCAAAGATATAGGCACCACAAAATTTATAAAATAAACCAGAACTGAAAAAAAGCAGTGGATAGTAGCGGATAAAGTGATTGAACTGGAGTAAATATATAATAAGAACCTGTACAGAAATACCTTTGCACTGCCATGCTTGAGGCAACTAATTCCTAGTTTTAATCCTTCCCTTGTCTGCATTATCCTAACGATAAGTGGCTCTTTCGACCTTTTTTTCTTAGCTTTTGTTTTCTTTGGTAGCTCCGCAGCATTTGATGGTTCATCTCCATCTATGATTAATGCTCCTTGTGTAAGAAGGGGGATAAGTTGGCAAATAACATCCGAGGCTGAGGTCTACCAAAACAGGCATAGGTTACAATTACAATTTGATAAACTGAATACTTAGTTCACAGAAGAGGGCAGTTAAAATAAGCACTGCACAACACAGGATACAATGCAATTACCTTATCTGCAATTGTAAAGTACTCCAATATGGCCGTGTGCACTATTGAATACTCAACATTACCTTTCTCCAAGATTTTATGAATCACAATAGTCATATACTGCAGGACAGATGATATCTGCAACCCAAGCTTGAAATTGTATCTATCAAACTGGAAAAGGAGTTGAACATTAGGATTTACCACAAAATAAAAATCCATGGAACTGTTGTATCTAGAGACAAAAAACGCCTCTGGTATGGATAACCAAAGTCACATGAACTTCCCCTATAGTTCTAAGACAGGGAAAACTACAAAATACATGCTTAGCTGTAGCTTATTACAACTGTTCATAAGATGTTCAAAGAATAAATAGCAAGGGGAAATTCTAAAATAAATAACCAGTATTCCAGGATGTATATTGTACGAACCAGCAGGAACTTTGCAAAGTCAGATCCTGAATAGCTGAAGTTCAGTGAGTACAGTTCCAGTAACAACTGCCTTTTCTGATGTTTTGTTCCCGTTGAAATGCATAATCAACAACTACAAAAGAACATATATTTTTTTTCACAAAAAGAGAGAGAATGTATATTGATGAAACCTTGATTTATTTCTATTGTTTCTTATAGTGTGCACCAACTGGCATGCCAACATTTACTTTGGCAGTTCTCTACACATATAAGAAGAGAAAATGGCGAGATTGCAGCCATTCACTGCAATAATATAATTGAATACACACCCGTAGCTCCTATCGTATGTTGAAGAAGTTTGGCAACACGACCATGAAGAGAAGAGATGAAACTGGCAAACTGTTTTTTAGAAGCTGCAACCGCAAACAGGAGTCATGTTAAGGGTCAGATTAAACTATCATGTAACATTCTAACATAGCCACATGCCCAAGCATGATCTGATCCATATATAAAGTAATCTAAACGCACCGAGTTCTATAAGCTTCTTTTACAAGGAAAACCGCATATTTCTTGCGTGAAAGATCGAGCAAATGTGGATGTAGAACATCAAATATAGCATCCTCTCTGACTGCGAGCACCACTTTACACATGTCTGCCAAAGACGGTGATCAGCTGATCATAAAGCCAGGACACAGGCAACATAACAAAAACGCAGCAGGCTGACAAATATTGTGTGCTCAGCTTACTTGAAGAACACGTGCAGTAATATGTGATGTGGCAATATCCAAATATTTCCCATCCATTTTCTTGATAGCCTCACTTACTACCCTGAAAGGTGATAATTATGTCAATGTATGAATGCAAACATAGGATACAAGATGGTGATGCTAGTCCTTACTTGGACCTCTCCTCTTTGCTCACATCGTGGCATCTCATCTTTCCCCCCACAGTTTCTTAGTTCCTGCCGTATTCAGGGTCAATCAGAGCAAAAGAGCAGTGAATTTAGCAAACTGACGAGTTTAATGTCCCCACAAATGTCAGTCAAGGTCGAAGAATTTGTTAATGTTGGTGATCTTAGTGGGGATAACGTCCCCAATTCGAAAAGGCAAAAAAAAAAAAAAGTTTGGATAGTTGAGCACATAATAGTAATCATCAAAAGAACCATTCAATACCTAAGAGCATCTCCAACAGTGTCCAATAATTTTATCCCAAAAAGTCATGAGTTTAGCAGCTCCCAAAGCGGTATTGGAATGGAAAAAAAAACATCAATCTCCAACAAGAAAAACTAAAACGGGAATAGTAGACGATATCTCCACGCGCGACTCGTTGCCGGACTTCTTCGCCGGGCGGGAACGAGTTTTGGTGTGCAGCTTTTACGGTGACTATTGAGGCTCAACGACGGGATCGAACAGGTCCGCCAGCACCCTTACCAACACATAATGTCCATTACCAGGGCAATTAATTTGTACCAGCCTGCTGGGTCCGTATTGAATAGTCTCATCATCTCAGCTGTTCTCTCATTTAGAAGATTCGCTGGATGCTTTACTCCGGTCGCGAACGAGGGAGGAGGAATACTTATGGGGATAACGCCACCAGCGGGCAAGGAATCGGACTGGCGCCAAGACCTTTAGACGGAATCAAGCCCGCAAGAAAAAACTTTCACAGTCAAGGCCGGAACAAGGATATGCGTGGGATGAGCACATAATACTAATCATCAAAGTCATATAGAGAAATGCCAGTCGTGTGGTGTTTTTTCTCTAAAAAAGGACTGTCATATAACTGTTGGAGTTGTACCGCAAGCAGAACCTAGTTGCAGAAAACTAACTATCTGGACATAACTACATACAGGCTGATGTGTTCAGTCCATAGTGGATCGTTCGATCATAATGCACATCAGGCTGTAGCTTTACCTAGAATAATACTATGCCTAAAAACAGGTACTGCAAGCCCCGAATTGGAACATGCGGTGCAGAAAAAATAGCACTGAAGTACCTTCTCAAGGCTGTAATGCTGCTTCCTCTTCATCTTCCTGGCCTCCGACATTTCCTCGTCACAGTCAAGCCAGCACGTCATTTTAGCTCAGACATACAAAGGGGCCTCAGCCCTCGATCGAAGCCCATGCTCCAGCGCTTCCGAGCACAAACGCGCATTTAAGAGAATACCTTGGCCGCCAGGCGCTTCTCCTTGGGGGTAACCGAACCTTCTTCCTCGCCACAGACTCGCCGGCGCCGCCATGGGCGGCGTGACCGCCGCCGGCCAAGTTCTTCTTCGGCTTCGCTCCGTCCCCGCCCTCCCTTAACTTGCGGCCGAGGCTTGGCCTTCCCTTCCGCGTGCTCGCGCTTGCGCTTCTTCGCGCCCTGGAGATCGCCGCCGCCCGCCATCGCGCGCCGCTCGCTGCTCTGCTGTGGCGACGGAGGACAAAGGAAGGGGTTTCTTCGCGGACCAGTGGGCTAGCTAGGGTTTATACAAGCTCATCAACCAGTGGGCTGGTACTGGGCCTCAATGGCCGCCGCTTTCGGAATAGGAATGGCGCGCCTGCAGACAGACGCGTCCAGGTCCAGAAACGGAGAGGCCCATGTGAGACGACGTTTCGAGGCGTTGGCTTTGCTCGGGCCCAGCACACCGCTGACCAGTCAAATCGCGCTCGGCGAGGGCAATTTCGTCAATTCGTCTAGGGCGGGAAATTGAGGGTTTTCCGCGGCGGACAGCGCGGGCCTGCTGCGCTTCTGCCGCCAACCCAACCCTCGGATCGGGCTGGAACGGGCCGAACAGCAACAGCGGCAGGGTGCACAGGGACGCTGTTTCGTGCGCCGAGCCGCGCAGCGAGGCGGGGCCTCTTCTTTTTTGGGTCCTAGTGTCGGTCTGGCCTGGATCTGATGCGGCGCGGCGCGCGTGGGCGCCCGTGTGGCTCCTCAGTTCGAATCGAAGTTCAGTGAGGAAATTGATGGGCTCCTGTCTTGGGAGCAGGCACCGAAGTAGAAGTGCCATGAACTCCGCCGCCTTCTGGGTAACCGGGGCCAGGTATGGCTATGGCTATAGCCTAGTACTACACCTGTGGCTTTGCTTGGAACAAAGAACTAGTGGAAAGATCTTCACGTGTCCCTATCCTGTCCGGCCAAATTTTTTTGGTGTGAAATATCTGAAAAAGGATGTTTTTAGTACAGAAATCGTTAGGGCGGAGCATGAACGCTGCACAGGAACCAAACAAAGCCCCCCAATTTGTTTTTTTTGGAAACTGAACTACCACTAAGTACAGCACATAGTAAACCAACAACGCTAGATAAATCTTGAGAAAAATATTATTACTGCCCCGTGAAAATCACAAAAATGACTTATTCAAAAAATCACAAAAATGAGATAACCCAATAGACTTTAAGCATATTTTACCCACTCTCATTGTTGATGTCATACTAAATTCCGGGTTTTCCTTCATGTTTTTCGAATGAAACGAGCGATTCCATATAAACTATTTATGGCATTTCATTAAAATTATATGCCCTTGAATAATAGGTTACCACTAGAGGTGAAAGCGAACAATCGAATGCCTTCTGTATCCATATAAAATGTATGTATAATGTTCAAATTTATAGATTTTTTTTAGCATATTTGGATCGATACTCGAATTTAAATAAATATATGATAGCGTTATCCATTCATATTTTATCTGTCATATCATAAAGCAAATTTTGAATTCGATTTTTTTTTTAATTATATATGTACTCACATCCATAGATAATTAAAATATATTTATACCTCTACTTTTTTCTAATTTTTTTCCTAAAATTTATACTACCTCTAGTACAAGTAAAACTTTTTGTGAGGCAAAGGCCCGATGGAGGAGGAGGCAGGCTGGTACCAAACCCCTACAGCCCAAATTTCCCTGTGGTTTCCCCTCCACGGATTTCCCGTTTTCCCTCCACGTCCACGCCCGCGCCTCATTTTGAGATCAAATCCGCGGCCTTTTTCTTTCTCTCCCCATTCCACCCCGTCCGACCACCACCCACCGCTCTCCACAACTAATCACCTCGGTTCCCTCCACTCGACGCTTCTCCCGCTCCACAACCCCTAGTACCTTCCCTTCTCCCCCCCGCTCGCGCTCTCTCCGCCGCCGCCGCCGCGGCGTCCAGCGGCAGATCCGCGCAGCAGGGCTGTCCTCCGCCGCGGATCGACCTCCCCGATCCGCGCAGGGGGAGTGGCTGCAGGCGCCGGAGGGCCGACTCGGCGGACTCCGCGAGGCTGGAAGACGGAGGAGGAAGGAGTGGTTCCGCGGTGGTAGATCCGCCGGTCCTTTTCGCCGAGATGGACTCCTCCGTTGAAGGTGAGCTCCGATCCGCGCTCGATCTGTGTTTCCGGATGCCGGGTTGGTGTGTTCCGTTTACTAATCGCGCTGTCTGTCTGTTTCAATGCTCTTCCGCCGACGCTGCAGCGGGGCGGGACACTGGATCGGACGGACGAGCGCCCGCCGGCGTCCGGCAGACCAAAGGCCTGCACCAGTGCCCACACCACCAAGACACCGCTCTGGCGCGGGGACCATGCGGACCATGGTGAGTAGTATTCCCGATCCGATCCCCGATCTCGATCCCCGGAACCCTAGCGCGGCGGCTCCGGGGGGGCCCATTCCAGTTCCCGATCTGTGATGTCCTCGGCTAATCCGCTCCCCGATCTGTGGTCGCAGTCGCTGTGCAACGCGTGCGGGATCCGGTACCGGAAGAAGGAGACGGGAGGCGATGGGCCTGGACTCGAGCAGCAAGCCGCTGGCCGGCGGCGGTGGCCTGACAGCGGCAGCAGCGGAAGAAGAAGGCCACCGCGGCCGCAGCCGCCGCCGCGGCGTCGAAGCGGGCGGGGAGAGGGGAGGGGGCCGGACAGGTCACCGTGGAGCTCCGCGCCGTCGGGTTCGGCAAGAGGTGGTGCTCAAGCAGCGGCGGCGGATGCGCCGGGCGGCGTCTCGGCGAGGAGAGGCGCGCGGCGATCCTGCTCGCGCTCTCCTCCGGCGTCGTCTACGCCTGATGACTTGCTACCACCGCACCAGAACCCCCGAAGGCGGTGAGGAGGAGGTGACCGCCAGTCGCTGTGCTGCAAAGCCGCCGCAGATTTGCTCGACGTGCGGCATGATCTGAGCCACCTCTTTAGAATCCGTCTCTCTTTACCTTTCCCCCCCTCTGGATCGATCATCTATGCTAAGTTTTCCCTCGGCTAAGTACTAGTAGTAGTTCATCAGCAGTTCGAACAAAGCGAGTTAATAATCCGTGTCCGTTCTAGGCTAGCTGCAGCTCTGTTCCTCCCTGTTCTTTCTTTCTTGCTCCCCCCCCCCCCACCCACCTCTAGTTGTAATCCTCCCCCTAGTAGTGTGCTAGTAGCTGTCTTGTAACCTTTCTTCTCTTGCAATGTAAGGGAGATTATGATCATCGTTGCGGCTGTTCTTGCAAGCGAGTGGAGAAACAACTGGCCGCCGGATCAATTGGATTCTGCGGTGCTCGGCTCGAATCGTGGCCGGAAATGCTGCTGGGGTGCTCTCCAGCTAGCCATTGCATTGCAATGTCGTCTCTCTCTATGCTGGTGTGTCGTGGACTGGTGATGATGACGCCATGGTTGTTTCAGCTGTGCTGTGTGATCTCATGTACGAGCGCGTGGCTGCTTCTGCGTCATGGTTGACTTGCTGATACTTTCTCTGATGTCGGACTCCTTGTACTACCTAGCAGCTGGCTGATTCACTTGCACGACGCATAGTAGGAGCTGATTAAAACCTGCATTTTCTTGTAACAAAATTTGCTTGGTTTCTTGCCAAAAGAAAAATAAAAATTGCTTTGGTTTTGAAAAGTTGAAGAATTCAACCTTTGGATCCGCGTGATTGGTAAGGCCGAAAGTTATGGATGGACAGTCACTGCTGCTGCTGCTTGCGATCGATCTGGTATGATGAAATGGTGAGCACTCACTCAGCAGCAGCTGGGCACACCCACAGTGACTGTTTCCTGAAAGGGTGGTTGCGTTCCATCACACTCGGCAGGCTGGGCTCGGAGGGCAGTCCAGCACTCTCCCAGCACGCGCGCAGCTCGGCCCGGCAGCTGAGTGCTTTTGCTGCACTCACCTGTTGCTCCTGCTCCCTCCTCTACTCTCTCCTCGTTGCCATAGCTGGAGAAGCCGGTCCCTGACTGAAGTGGAGGCACTGGAAAGGTTCCCTGGAAATTTCCTCTTCGGAGGTGCATGACGCTCTCCTGGGTCCTCCTGGCCGTGGAATATCTTGTGATGGCTGCTGCTGCTCCATCTTTGTCAGGTCAATCGATGGACCGGCCGAGCCAGAGCCGATGCTAACAGATGATGCATGGCCCGTGGGCATCTTGCGATCCTGGTTGTTGGGGTGGTTCCGTTTTGTTTTCTCTCGCTGATGATGATGATGATGGGAGATGATTCTTGTCTTTTTGCCCATGATTTGGGGTTTTTTCCCTGTGTCAAGCAGCGTCACACGGGCGCGCCGGCGCGGAGCTTGTGCCGTCTGGTATTGGTGTAGTAGCCATCGACGGTGACAGCGCGTTACCACATTCCAAGCAGCCCCATGACCAAAGACGACGACGAGTCGACGATGATAGCGTGGCGTGGCGCGTGGTCTGGTGATGCTTTCCTGGTTTCGCCAAGCAAGCAACCGGGCCACACGGCTGCTCTCTCTCTCTCACGTTCGTTCTTTGGGAGTTTGGGTTGCTGTCACGCTTATCGAAAGGTGGGGTGAGGTGAGGTTTTTGCCCGGCTGGTTGGTGCTCAGCTGGGGTAATAAAAAAAGTGGGACTTGGACTGGGGGTGAGAGCCAGGAGGAGGCGTGGACAGGGCAGGTGGCCACATGGCAGAGATCTGCCGCCGCGTGGCGGTGAGCTGTGAGAACGGCAGGGCAGTCATGGCATGGGCATGGATCAATGGCATGTGCGAACTCTGCGCCATCCGATCACCATCCGCCTCATGGGCCCCCAAAAGGCCACAGGTCATGGGCAGGACGACAGCCATGACTGGCTGACGAGAGAAAGAAGGGAAGACACACAGCACAGCTCGTTTCCTTCCTTCTTCTACCCAAACATTTCCGGCCCTAGTCTACTACCACTGTGTGATGGTGTGAGCTCAGCATGGCCTGCCAGCCCAAAACTCAGCATCTGTCTCCTGGACTGGGCCATAGATTGTGTTACAGCCCCGATACCCCCGGTCAGGTCGTGTAGCACAAACACAGTGGTTTGCATGCTTAAAAATTAACTGCGATACAGTGGTTTTGCGTACTAAATTACGCTCCAACACAAAAGGCACGCCCGGCGCATTTTGCGTACAAAAGCGGAAGCGGTTGGCAAAAGTGCGACTTCTCTCTTCTAGCAACGCATCGTCAGGTAAGCGGTGGTGGGTCGCGAGGCGTGGCCAGCGAGTCCACCGGCGCCCGTCGGCGGCTGGTCGCGGCCTTGGCTTTGGCGGAATCAGCGTAGGCACTAATGAGGCGGGGGATTGAAATATTTTAGGCGGGTTTTTAATCTGTGGGGGCGGGTGAAAGCGGGTGATCTTTGAAAGCGGGTTGGGGCGGGTTGGGTTGGCTTGGCCGCCAACGGGTTGGGACGGGTTGGGGCTCTATGGTCATAGATCGGCGCAAAGTCATATATCATCTTCCGTCGTGACCGGGTTGGGGCGGGTTGGGGCATTGAACCGAGGGTGGGGCCGGGCGGGTGGTAGTTAGGGTTTTTAAAATATGGGTTGGGGCGGGGTTGGGGCGGGTTTAAAACCGTTAGCGAGGCCCTAGGTCCCATGGGCGGGCGCCTTGAGCGAACCAGCGGCAAGACGGTCTGGGGGCCACGACGGGGACGAGACGGCAAGACGCAAGGAGGCCCGGCGGTGGCGCTTCGCGTCGGTGATCGATGGAAAAGAAGGACTGAGAATTAATTTTGGCAGAAAGATGGTTTTATATATTTGGGCTTAGCTATTTTTTGGGAAAACCTTCGGGGGACCGAAATGAAAAGTTCTTCAACACCGTAATTTTGCCTTTGCGTTGCGTTGTTGTAGAAGGGGAATTTTTAGGGAGGTGAACTTTTGCACCACCCACGCACATACCGTATCAAGGCCCTATTTTTTAAGGTCGGATGTTGTAGACAAATGGCGTGGTCTATGTACCAAGGCTGCAGTTTGGTCCAAGTGGATGAACTTTAGCACTAGACCTAAACAAGAGTACTAAAATGAGTGCTAAAAGTGTTTCAAAAGTCTACAATATGAACTAAATTTCAAGTACCAAAGTTTAGACCATGTCACCCGATCCAAACACCCCTAAAAGATTGTAAATGCTAGTGGGTACACTTGGCCCCTCCCCACGTGCCACCGGACATTAAAAAAAACAAACAGTAATCATGGACAGTGGACACACTTGAGGAGGATGAATGTCGAATCAAAGCGATCGTGTACGCAAAGTCGGCAATCGATGAGATGCAATGCGAAGTACGGTATGCATTAAGTCCTTTCAACAAGATTAGATGATAGACTCAAAACCAAAGGGTACCGTGCGTGTCACATAACTTCAGACAGGAAAAATAACATAGAAACGGCATGCTAGGGTCAACTCAATCCGATCCATTCAAGATATATGCTTCGGAGTATAAGACATCGCACTCTTGATCACGTTGCACGGCCGTCTTAGAACATCAATCAACAAAACCGATGCGTCGATAGCAAAGAGAAAAATGAAGCATCGATTTTGCCACCGTGATTAACCAATGTTGGACAACCTTTTTGTCATTGATGATCATATGAGCTTTGTGTTTGTTGCTAAACAACTGTAAATATAAATCGCCAACTAATGAATGGAAGGACAAGACTTAAGCAGGTGAGAAAGACACCAACTAATGAATAATGAATGGGCTTGAGCAAGTGAGAATGACATGGCATTGTTGGTTGTTTGCTATGGCCGTGTTTAGTTGGTGGGGTGAAAAATTTTGGGATGTCACATTGGATGTTTAACTAGGACGTCGGAAAGGATTACTAGACACTAATTAAAAACTAATTTCATAACTCGCCTCGGGAAATGACGAAAACAAATCATTTGTTTATTGTAGCACTTATGACCAATCACACTACAGCCGAAAGATTCGGTTTGTTATTTATTGCCAAAGGCGCAATTAGGTTTTTGTTTAAACGATATTTAATGCTCCATGCAAGTGTCGAAAGATTCATGTGATTGGTGGCGGTGAAAAGCGAACTAAACAAAGGTCTAATTGCCATTATCTTTGGAATAGTATCCCTTGCAACAAAGAGAAACCTCCAAATAGAACATCGATACTCAATTTGACACTTCAAGTAATGGGACCAATTGATGATAACTGTGACCCCTTTTTTCTTAGCATTTGTGTCGACTTAAAATATTGTACTCCTCCGTCTACAAATAATCGTTTTATGTTTACCAAAAACACTTAAATTAAATCTATATTAATAATCATAATGTATAATTAGTATTATTTAAAAGATCTAAATCCAGCTTTTTAACAATTTTTTATTTAAAGATACTAATATTATCGTTTTTGTGTCTTGCATCAAAACCAACAATTAAAAAGACGGATGGAGTATGCTGCTTTATAGTCTAGTTAGAGATTTTTTTTGGCCGAGGCTCGTCTCACTCAATTATTAGCAAGAAGTCTGAGAGAAAAAAGGACGGTGTGGATTTTGGCCGCTCTTATCTTGGATCTGTTATCTGTACAAGCAAGAATTGCCTTCTAGAGGCAAATCCTGTTCATCCACGTTGGCCAGGAATTGGATAACCTTTCTTGGGCAGGCTAAACAAGCAGAAAACGGGCAAAAACATACCAAACTGACCCAGAAGTCGCAAAAACGTGCGTGCCAAGTGCCGACGCCAAGAAAACCCAGCCGGAGGGGAGGTTTTCCGCACGCAAACCGTCGTACGCCGACGGAACCCTGAGACACGGAGGACAACCTGAGCGACGCGACGCGACGCCCGCGCCCAGCCCACCACGCTCTCTCGCTCTGCCCTGCCTGCGTTCGTTTCTTCTCGGCTGGCTCCTCCCCCCCTCTCCTCGTCCCCGCTCGCTCGCTCGCGCAGTCGCTTCGCCGCCTCAGATCCAATCCAAACCCGCGTATTAAAAGCGCTCAAAGCGACCAAACCCTAACCCTAATCACCAGCAATTCCCCAATCCTCGGTCCCGCAAAAACCCTAGCCTAGCCCCACCTACCTGTCCCTCTCTCGCCGCCGCCGCCGGCATGGCAGGTTCGTCCGGGCGGCGCAACCTCCTCCTCATCCTCCCGTGGCGTGCCGGAGAACAGGTTCTACAACCCTCCCCACGTACGACGCCAGCAGCAGCAGGAGCAACAACAGCGGTTGCGGTCCGCGTCGCCGTCGCTGTCCCCGTCGCCGTCGCCGCGGTCGGCGCCGGCACAAACCCCGCCGCCGCCGGGGCCGTGGCCGCGTCGCTGGATGTGGAAAGCCGGGTGGATTCCGACGACTCCTCGTCGACGACCTCGTCCAAGCCGTCCGTGGCGTCCACGGCTACAACGGCACCCACTGCAGCGCCGGGTGAGGTGAATGTGGCCGCGGCGGAGGAGGCTGGGAATTTGGAGGTTTCTCACCTCCACGACGCCTTCCGTCACCGCGCAGTACTTGTCCAAGGTAGCTGATGTGTTGTAGGGTGTTGCTTCGTAGAGGTATATCTGCTGTGGTTGATAGGAAGGGATCCGATATATGAAGGGGATCAGATGGATAGAATTGTTGTAGCCTTTTGTGCCAATTTCTACTGCATTTGCCGAGCCAAGCAGATGGGTCCACAGAAACACTGCACCTAAGACTAAAATATGAATAGTGACTTGGAATTTAGTCTGATGTAGTTGTTTACCTCTGGTTGATGATTGTTAGAGTCGTCTTTCTTTTCTGCTGCTGACTAGCTCCAATTTTTTTTCCACTGCAGACAAGCCTAAGGATGCGGCGAGGTGGTGATGCTATGGATTCACGGCCTTATTTCCTCCTGGGAGATCTTTGGGAATCTTTCAGGGGAATGGAGTGCTTATGGGGCTGGTGTTCCACTGGTGTTAAATGGTTGTGACTCTGTGATTCAGTATTACGTCCCATATCTTTCTGCTATCCAACTATTTGTGGATCCATCTAGACCAGCTTCAAGAAACAGGTACATCCTATTCTGTGTCACAAAGAGTCATCATGTCTAGAAACTTTCCATTGACTAACCTTAAGAGAGAACAACCTGTGTACCAAAATTGGTTCCTTGTTTGTCTTTGCTCTGTTTATTAGTTAGTTTGACCTTTGGTATTTTCATATATATCAAAATAGAAAACTAAGTTGAATACTGATGGAATGGTGCTCCATGCTTTTGAATTTTGTACATCTATGCTGATCTGTATGAAAGTATATAAGTATGCTTTTGAATGCTGTTGAACTAGAGCTTAAGGCAGATTAAGCATTCCCAACTTTTCTTTTTAGTTACTATGTCGTTTGAGGCAAATTCTGTTATGCGTTGCTGAATTTACGAACATGATTTTTATCAAGAAATTCTATGTAATAACATTTTGCAGATTTGTTCTCTGTTAACTTGCAAGAACACTGAGATGGGAGTTTATATCTTTTTTGTATCACACTAGGCATTGCTACATATATAGAAATAAATTGAATGAAGTAAAACAAATGTTAGCGGTTATGCGTAGATAAACAAATGAGAGAGAAGTTATGAGTAGATAGCTACAACCAGCATGATGTTCAGTATGGTTGCTTTTATCACCAAGGTGATGTCTTTGATAGTGTATAACTTTTTCTAGTTAATTTTTTTCGCTTACTTAAGGCGTCCTGGGGATGAAAGTGATGGGGAATCTATGGATACTAGCAGTGAGAGCAGCATTGAGAATGATGTTGAGCGGCTAAGAGTCTCATCATCACTGGAAGCTACACATCGGCTGGAAAATGGTGGCGCATTTAAGTGATGATGGTGAAGGCTTATGCATCTTCAAGTTTTCCAATATTTGAGTATATGGAGAGGGATCCTCCTTATGGTAGAGAGCCTCTGACTGACAAGGCAAATTTTCTTTTTTTTTATTTATTTGAACTAATGCTTACTGAAGATGGCCTGTGTATAGAATCTAAGCATGTTTGGATTTTCAGGTATCAACTCTTGCACATAGATTTCCAGCTCTGAAGACATTTAAAAGCTGTGATCTGCTGCCATCGAGGCTGGATGTCTGTTGCATGGTATGTTTCAGTTACTATTGGTTTTTCTTCTTCACTCAGTTTTTTACCTCATTTTTCTTCAATGGTAAGGTCAAAATATGGTTTGATTGCTGGACTCACTATGATGTATGATATTATTAGGCATGTGATTGCTTTATTTGTTATCTTCTGTTTTCCAGTTAAAATCGTTGAATTATTTGTGAAGGTCAATGTTTTCTTGTGATTTAGCTGTGGTATATGAGCTGTTTGGCGTTTCCAGAAGATGTCTGCATTAAGTTGATCTCAAGGATTTATACTCAGCCAATATTCTAGTTTAATTGCCTTAATGCTAAGCTTCTTTTTCTGTATACCATGTTTTTATTTGAAGAAACTAGAATGATGCTGTTGCAATGGTCAGAGTTATGACATTTGCCAACTGTGCTGGCCCATGCAGAGGATGCCTACCAGTTGCAATGCCTAACAATGGCTTGCCTACTGTGCTGAATTTCAGCATAAGATACAACCTGTGTAGAAGAGCAACGCTGCTAACCTGGTGTTGCTATGATTCTATACGTTACTGGTTTCATCCTCATGCTTCCAATTGCAGGTACCCCCATATATAGAATTCCAACAGGGCCAACATTGAAGGATCTTGATGCCTGTTTTTTGACATTCCATTGTCTAGCAACACCTTGCAAGGGTAAATACTATGTGACTTGTAGTGCCGTAGGGATTTTACTTTGCCTTCAGACATATGGCAATGGCACCTGTGTGACATTTTGCCCCTGTATGTGCAACTCTAGATTACTCCATTTATTTGCTTAGAGTTCTTACTCCAATTGTTCTTGGTCTTGCAGATTGTGACCCTCCTATGACAGCATGTCCTGGCTTTGGGAAATCAACTGCTGCACAAGTGCAACTGGGAAGCTATCATTGCCTATCTTTGGGCTGGCACCTTACAAATTCCGTGCCTCCATTTGGACAACTGACGGAACCCAAGAGCGGGACCGTTGCCTCACTGATGCAGGAGGCTGATAGCTGGCTCCGCACAATACAAGTAGACCATCCGGATTTCGTTCTTCGTCTCCCATTTCAGTACAACGTGGAGATGACTTGTGACTGTAAATGGTTTTTAGTATGATTACTGCTCGCCGTCCAAACTGAACCACCCTATGGTCATATGTCTGGCCCATTGCATAGAGACCGAGTGCCCTCTTTGTAACGGGGGTTGTATGAGTTATAAGCCTGCATGCTAACTTTTTTTCCTGTCTCCAATAAGTGATGTCTGTTGTAGGTTCGTTTTGTGGAAAGTAGAGAGATGGATGGTGGAAAAATCAGAATTGAGACAATGTAGAACTGAAAGAAACAAAATAGGAAAAAAAAATAAAGATTTCAGTTATTAGAGTGAAGAAGTTTCAGTGTATGCTGATTTGCTGTCTCATTCACCAGAGGTCCTTTTAATGTATTTTTATTCATAGTAGGATGATGTTTCTAGATGTATCTTTTCTCATATATATGTTTACTAGTCCGTCACTCACCTGTTCTTCATCAATGAAAACACCAGAAGTACAGATGTTTCACTAGAAGGTTTCTTCTGCTCTATGTTTTTTCTTTTATAATCGAGGGTTTGTTTAGGTATATGTTGCGAAAACAACAAGAGGCAAGCAAATCTGTGTTCTGCAACTGCATGAGATGGATGGTTTCTCCAGCCGGCGACTGGTTCCACTTGCAGGCATCCCGGCCACGGCCAGCCCAGCTGTGAACGAATCGCAGCAGCGGGACGGACAGGACGGGGCGTCCACTGCTCCTCCACCCGCTAAAACTAAAACAATTCGACCGCCAGATGGCCACAGACAGAGGCGCGTCGCTCGGCCTCACCGCAGCGTGCCGCCCTCACCTGCTCGATTTTCCTTTTTGATTTCTGCTGCCCCCGCGACATGCCATGCCAAGCACAAACGACCAACTCAGGCACCTTTCACGTCTCCCTCTCCCCGTTACATATACGTGCGGGCGCCGCGGGGCCTCCCACCCACGTCGGTCCAGAGCCAACCACGCCAACGGCTACGCTTGGCGTGAATGTGATGAGGGGCCTGCAGGAGGAGTTCCGGGGCGCCGGCGTGCAGGTGCAGCCGGCCTCGTCGTCGTCGTCGTCATCGCACGGGCGGCGGCGGCGGCAGCGAGGGGCGCGCGCTGTCGTGGTGGTCGGGCGACCCCCGAGGCGAAGCGCCGACGGAGGTGGCCGGGTACAAGTCGTACGCCGTGGAGGCCAGGGTCAAAGGCGTCGCTCCGCAAGGGATTCCGCTGGATCAAGGACCGCTGCACCGGCATCGCGCCGCTACTGAGTACTGACCCGACGGAGACGTACGCACGCCGGCCGGCTGGCCTCCGGCGAGGTTCTGCTGCGTCGTCGTCGTCATTTTAACCTTTTCGTGACCGTCCGTCCGTCGTTTTTTTATGTAAATTTATTTATTAATAGAGGCTGGTGTTATTTTTGTGTTTCTTTCTTCTTTTTCGTTATGTCTCCCCTGTTTCCCTCGCATATATGCTGATGCCTGATAGTTTTTTTTATTAACTGTGTTCTGTTTGTTGTTCTTACCATTGTGGATGCAAGTAATAATACATAGTACATACACAAACAGGAAGGCATCCTCCCAATAATTTTGACGCCTCCATGTGTGTAGTGTAAAGTAAGAAGTCATTTATAGCAACTTACAAATTTAGCAAGTGAGAAGCTATGGGTGAGGGTGAGAATAAAGTTACGCTCTATAAACTTGCTTGTGCAAAAAATTACCAAAAAATCGTAGAACAAAAAAAAAAAAAAAAAAATGTATACATAATCTTTGTATACAACAAGTGAAAAAAATATTCAACTTGAGCCCAAGTGAAAATGAAGAAAAAAACTGAAAATAACAAAATGGAGCCAACTCACTGGGCTAATTCGTCAACAGGGGGAAGACCAGCTGTTGGGCCGTGGGCCTGTGGGCCTGTGGCTATGGGAAGTGAGTGGCTCTCCGACTGGTCGGACGCCAAACACTGTCGCAGAAATCACGCAGGCCTCGCAGACAAAGCTCGTCGGTGTTCGATCCTCCGTCGCCGCCGCGCTACGCCAGGTGCCCAGATCTTCGTCTGTGCCTTCGCCGGCGACAAGCACCTGCCAGGTATGCGCGCCCCTTCTCACCGTCCTCCCCGCTGTCCGAAACCAAGCAGACGAACCGCAATTTAGGCTATTTGTTTCTGGATCTGATCCGATCTAACTACAGCCGTGTACATGTATTACGCCTACTAAATACTAACTTCGACTGTTTTGAAGAAGAAAAAAATACTTATTGGGTGTACATTTAGCTGTGGTTCATTTACAGGATTCAGTTTCTTTTACTCAATATAATTATAAATCACTAAGGTTTAGGAATTTAGTTAGCACAATGAGAAAGTTTAGCACACATACGTAGTATTGGCTATTAGCAGTGCACAAGCCTAAAGCATCAAAGGAAAGGGTCAGTGCGAATAATATTTGATGGTGGTGGGGCTAAGAAAGGAGTAACTTAAGAGAGGCAGAGATGCAGGATTAGTTTTTTTTTCTCTCAATGCGATGAGGACTGAAAATAAATGCAGGATTCTAGTTCTTGATCAGCTGTAGATTAATCTTGAAGTGTTTATTGCCCCAAAAAAAGGCTGTGAAATGGCCTACTGGGATACTGCTTACAAGTTACAGCAAATGTTTGTGATTTCTGCAATTCTGGTTGTGCTCTAACTTTCTATTGCTTTTAATTTGCGTCTCCAGTTACAATGCGATCCTCGGTATATTTTGATATTGTGCCAGTAATAATTCATAATTGCATTAGAACGCGTTTAATTTGTTATTTGTATAGACCATTCTGGATTACGCAAATCTCAAAAGCAAGACTCATGTCGTTTAATGTTGGTCCAGATTATCCTTTTTGGCCAACAAAGTCTGACTGTCACAGAACCACAGATAATGCTATTTCAGCATCATTTCTGTGACAATATGTTTGTATTACTGTAGATAGTAGGTTACACTATTTCAAATGTGATGCGATGAGGTGGAGTATACTTTTAGGCTTTGTTTGGATCTCAAGTGTTATTAAAACTGTATTTCTTAAAAACCATTTTTAGTTTGTTATTTAGAAAATCTTGTCTGTTTCCTGCAGCTAATTTTGAGATAAGCAAATCTGATTTTCGTAAACTCAAGGTTCCATGTTTTATGAGTCATTCACATAACTAACTCAGCTTTGATGATGAAGATAGTTTGCATGGTGACTAATGACGTGCCTTTTGATCTAACACAAAAAAATGAGCACTTGCAAGACAAACACAGAAATGTATAAACTAAGAATGACAGAATAACTATTTAAACCTTGTTTTTTTTGTCTAAATGATCCTAATAAAAGCCTCTCTAAGAATGGATTTCTAATCTTGAGATTCAGACAACATCTTATTGTGTATGTATCCTTCAATTACTTGTTGTCTGACTCAATTTTATTCAGTTGCTGTGGCAGTGATGAATAGTGATTTGGGAGGCTTAGGTGGCAGGCCTACAAATCCACAAGCAAATCCTTTTTGGAAGTGCCTTGCATGGTGCTGGACCTGGATTGATCCGTACTGGACTAGAAGCATATGGGGGGAGGTTTTTAGATTCAAGTTCTGAGTTTATGCAGAGCAATGTAAATTTATACACAGGTTCCTTGTTTAGATTAGTATGACTATCTTGAAACTGTAAAGGGTTAACCTCATTCTGTTTTTCCAGATAACACAATATTTATCCAACCCCTCAGTACTACTTTCAAGTCAACAGCCAGTATGTGAGGGAACAAACTGAAGGTCATCTTGTTCCCTTTCTTGCACAGGGGTAAGAGCTGTTCAACCTTCTATCTGCCTCTGCAGGATTTTTCATTTTGTGATTTTGTGAAGTCTCTTATGACGGGTCTTGCCTTTATTGCTTTCATTAAGGGTCACTGGACAAGAATAACTGAACCAGTAGGAGGAAGGCTGTCCTACAAACCTCCAGTCCAGGATATCAATGCACCAGACTTGTACATCCCTTTGATGGCATTTGGCACCTACATTATAGTTGCTGGGTATGCTTTAGGTGTTCTTGGAAGGTAAATACACTATGAACAACCTATTGAGTTTCATCTAGAATTAGAGAGAACATTTGCACAAGAAAAGAAAATAAATATATGAACCCACTGCATTGCTTGGTGATGCAGGTTTAGCCCTGAGGCCCTGACCCTGCAGTTCTCTAAAGGTGTACTTGGCTGGTTTCTGCAAGTCATCCTCATCAAGGGTCTGCTGTACTCCCTGGGCAGCGGTGAGGCTCCGTTGCTGACATTGTGGCGTACTCTGATATGGTTTCGCGGGCACTTCCCTTGCGATGATAGCCCGCATCTTCTGGAGCTACCTGTACTACTTCATCATGCCATGGTTCTGCATCTGCACGGAGTGTTCCTTGTGAAGACCATGAAGAGGGTTCTTCTGGCGGGCCAAGGAGCTACGAGAGGCACCCCAGCCGGAACCACTACTTCTTCCTGCTCTTCTTGGCGGCTGTGCAGTTCCCTTTATGCTGTTCTGGCTCAGCAACATCAGCGGCTGATCTTTAATCTAGTTTGACTATGGTCTGGCCGTACGTCATTTCTAAGGGGCTGTTGGGTAGCGGAAGACCTTGTGGTACTTGCTTGCTGATGGTGATGGTTATCGTGGAGATGGTACAGAACTATCGGTTATGAAAAGACATGTAATTACTCTTTTTTTGTTTACGTTGGAGGCAAAAGTAACCATGATCGTTTGGGTGGGATAGATGAAGATGAGCTGCTTCATGTATGCTATTTGGATCCTACTACCATATTATGCCTTATGTACGCTCAAATCTGGCTTGGTTTTTTTATTTGATCATAATACTACTAGATTTTTATTTCCCTTGTTAAAAATCCACATTCGTCAAGATCAATATGATCTGCAAGAGATCCTTACATTACTTTTGTTTTAAATTTTTTTTTTTTTACCAGAAAGACAGGATCATAGTTTTCCTTCAGAATTTCTTTTGTACTAGCATATAAATCAAATTCTCTTTGATTTGGTCCATTTGAGTTGGCCAGTTCGGTCGGTGACAGCGGAAACGGAGGACAAAGGGACCCCATTCCCGTGCGCTTGCATGCAATTGGGCACCAATTCAGCATCAACTCTTGAAGCGACAGCGACAGCTTGTGCGCATGAGGAGGTTGGGGTGGCAGATTGGCAAGCCTTTCTGTTCACTGGGCTTGCTGGAAACGTCCGTTCGTTGTCGACCTCCACCCTGAAAGAGGCAGGTAACATAACACACACCAAGTCCGGCACTACCAACATCCGGCACTGCCAACATTAAACAGTTTATCGGCCGCAGAAACCATGCCTGCTGCTGATCCGGAGGATGCTTCCCCATGCTGCGCTGTCCTGCGTCGTGCTCGACTGCTCGTGCATGCGTACCATACCAAACTTACCAAGTGTGGCTGCCTGACACCACCACACGATGGACACCGTTGTCCGTCCGTCTCTGTGTTTCGTACTCGTGTCGAGGTGGGGGCGGCCAGGTTCGTGCGTAACCGCATGGTGTGGTACCTGAATGCGAGGAAAGGAATGGCAGTCAGCAGGAGAGTGAGTGACATACTGCCTAGATAGAATTGTATCTTTGGAACGGAGTTAGTACTATTATAAGGTAAGAATGTACTGTATAGTGCAGGGTCAGTAATATACTATACTCCTGTATAAGCCCTGGGGATAGATGCCCTTGATCTGAAACTTTACCTACAGCAGTTAAAATCACATGGTCGTGGCATCACATTGCAGGTAAGCATGCACATTGCATATCTGCGCGCATGCATGCGTGGTGTCATCTTTTCTCCCCGGCGCGCGCATGCATGGTGTCATATTGCACTTTGCGCCCTTTCCCCGTGGAGTGCTGCGCGCATGCATGCGTTTGGCATGAAAAGGCTGTAATTTTGCAGGACATAGAATAGAAAAGCAAAACAAAGGTTCTGATTCTGCCTTGCCTTTGTTCCATGGACAGACACGGTGGGCAGGGACAGGGAGGAGGGAAAAGTAGGTTTGGGGTAGAGTGAAAACACAGCTCGCCGTCACCGTCCCTTTCTGCACCACACCACCCACCAGCTCCCGCACTACTCCCATCGATCCAAGTCCAACTGAGCTTGAGCCCATGACTGCCTGTCCGACAATCGTACCACCTTGAACAAGGCATAAAACCTTTGCTTCCCACGGTTAAAAAGACCCAACCGAAGCATCTCTCTCTTTAGTCTATAAGTTGGAGTGCGTCTGCCATGGCGACAGACAGTGTACCAACAAACACCCCCTTCCACCTGATCGATCCTGCTCAAATTATCTTCTAGTAGATCAGCGGCGACAAGAGCAAGGAACGAATCAGTTAGCTTGGTTTCAGATGGATCCTCCGATCCACATCCACTCGTCCTATGCCTGCCTAAGACACACCAACAGAAAATTAACCTAACCCAACCCAACCAACAGAAGAATGACGGTGGATGAGTCCTCCGATGATGAGCCTCAGCCTGAATGTCCTGTCGGATGGGTACATCGATCAGCACTCGAATGATCGGCAGATGAATTCGACCAGCTCAAGATTACACTCATCAGTGCCTGCTGTGCGTTGCTGAGACACCGATGGTTGTTGAGACATCGGTGGCGCATCGATTGAGTAATGTATTACTACTACTACTTTTCCTTTTATTTATATTTGGATTTGATGGAGGATAAAAGAAAATTGGTGATGGAGTATTACTGATACTGAACGGGATCGATCCCAGTGTCACTGACTGTCTGTGTCTGTATCTATCTATCCTTATATAGCAGATAGAGATAGAATTAGGCAGAGAGCAGCGTGCAGATTCAGGAATTAAATCGTACGTGTGTGCCCTGGGCGCGAGGAAACCTGACCCTGATCGCTCTCAACAAAGTGATGAGCAGCTAGGTCACCTTGTTGTCGTGTAATTGCGATGGCCACTACTCGATCGATCATGCAGGACGCCGTGTATTGCAGTGTTGCTTGTATGTACAGCCAGTCACACAGGCCAGGCCACCTGTTCATGGCATGCTCCATGGCTGAACTGTCCATGGCTAGCACATGTCGTCATGCAGATGCGTGCCTTGTGGTTGTCGACAAGAGAAAAGTGGAACCCTCTGCACTCCACCCTTGTGGTGGAGACGGACGGACGCTGCTGGGGCAATGCAATGCCTGCCTACGGTAGTCAGTCGGTAGGTGAGATGTTCAGTCAGGTTCAAGCATACGATTCCTCTTAATTGGCATCCAATTCCATCCATCCCATCCGGTGCGCTGCTCCGATCCTAGTGAGTGGTATCGCGACGTGGACGCACGTACCACTACTCCATGTCCACGATAGTATATATACAAAAGCAATATATGTATGTATAGGACGATCGATGGTAACTTCTCCTGACCGTCCGTCCGTCCGTCGTGCAGAGACCGAGTGGGGCATGCAGTGGCATGGCATCATCGCAGCGGCGAGCGCGTTTTGGCGCCATTAGAGCAGGAGGCCGGGCGAGTGCGTCGTGAGTGATGCTTCCGTTCGCCGTGAACGTGATGGCGCACCGCCACCAACCATGCACGGGCGGCCACACGGCGCCTTCCGTGCCTGCGTGACACGTCCCAAAACAAAAACGGTCTGACCATGTATTTTGGCTTCGAGAAATGCTCTTCTACTAAACATGTTTTTTTTTACAGTATTAAACAAAATCCCAAAAGGCAACTAAGCATGCATGTCGCAAAATGCAACAATATAACCCATCCCATGACACGATTTCTACGCGGTATGTCATTGCCAATTTTGCCATGAATGGTTAACAGGAGCCAAAATGCATGCTTGGCTGGCTCGCTCCGGGCAATGGGCCAGTGGCCACCGCTTCATCCGGACACGGCTAACTAACGCGGTACGCCATTGCCCTGTGCACCAGTTATTAATTCTAGATAGATGGAGGCTGGAGAAGAAGATGTGTAGCGCTTAGCACCCTCTTTTTTTTTTCAAAAAAAAAAAAAAAAAATTCTCCCCTTTTCCTTTCTATCTTCAAATCCAGTGGGCTCCACAAACGACAACACATAGAAAACATTCTTTGCCTAACCGGACTACTAGTACTAACAGCTAACCGCCCTAGAAAAACTCCAAAAACCTGGCGCCAAATCATCCATCCAGCCCCAAATCTCGTTACTTTACATCACGAAAACGACCAAAATTGATGCCTTTTTTTTATAATAACCAAGAGCCAAAAACAAACCACGAGACTACTCCTACGAGAGCAGCAGAACTAGGACCGACTCACAGGAGCAGTGAGAGAAGTGATAGAGAGAGAAAGCCAGAAAGGCGTCCTCTCTCTCCTTTTCTCTCCTCCTCCCTCCCTCCCCTCCAATCCGGCAACCCTCCCTCCCTCTCTCCCACCCCACCTCTCGCAGCCAGGCGGCATTAATGGATTCCAGCCGCCGCGGCCACCTCCTCCATCCCCGCATCCTCCAGGCCGCGGCGAGAACCCTAACCACAGTGTGACGCGCTTCCCCACACGGATCCTCCTCTCCACGGCGCCGTTCGCTCCCTCCGGGTGCTCGTCGGGGACAGAGAGAGAGAGAGGAAAAAACAAGGTCGTTGCTTTTGGGAGCTTCCACGGCGAGGGGTGGCGTGGCCGCCCAATGCAGCTCGATCCGGATTGCTCTGCGCCTCGATTTGCCTCGTGTGGAGCGCCGGCTCCGTGAATCCCCTCGCCGTTGACCCCGCGCTGCTGCCGCCGCCGCCGTCGCCGTCTCGGAAAAGGTTGATCTTTATGGCGTTCTGTGCCGTTTTGTGTGGGCGAGCTGTGGATTCTGGTGTGGTTTGTGCTGGGGACTACCTGCATTCTGGTTAAATTCGTACGAGGTCGCCTCGCTGGTAGGATAGGACGCGGAGTCAGCTCATGGTCGGAATCTTTTTGGTTTCCTTCGGGGTTTTCTGGGTCAAATTCGATTTGGTTCTGGGAGCAGAGCTGTCTTCTTTAGCTACCTTTACCTGCATTTGGGCTAAATGGTTTACCTCTTGTACTCTGTTGATTCTCTGTGTTTACACGAGGTGTTGTATTTGCAGGTTTATTTAGGTGGTCAGGAGAAATGGATGTGGGAGAAACCTGCTTCCAAGGGGCATGGTTTCTTTTCCCCCTCTTCGATTGGGGAAGAAGTCTAAGAAGCGCCTTTTCGTTGGGAGCACCAGCACTTCTCCAAATCTGAGTAAAAAAAAAAATTGCAATACGAGTCGAGTGGTTGTTGTGGACAGGGTGCATTTTTACAAGGGGTCTGGGCGTCTTGGCTGAATTTATATCCAAAATTTCTTTGCAGAGAATGCTGCAGATGGGAAGGATATTTTTGGTGATAGTACACCAAGTACACGGTCAAATTCGGTGCGTGCTTTTACCCCCTAATTCTGTCCCCCTGTGTCGTCCGGTGTGTTGCTTATGCTTAGAGTCACTGAATATATTATGCTTGTGTGTATACAGCAGATCCTTGAAGATGCCCCAAGCTTGAAGGAAAGCAGTGAACATAGCTGCTCATCTTCAGTAATTGATGAAGAAGCTCAGTCAAGAAGGAGTCCAACTGTTGTGGCTAGGCTTATGGGTTTGATTCCATGCCTGCGGCAAGCTCATCCGAATCTAATCCTATCCCATTAACTGTGCAAGCACCTTTGCAAACCGACAGCCATGAGGATTTGATTGGCAGAAGTTATGTTGGTAGTCCCCTTAAGATGCCGGGTAGTCCTATTGATCGGTATAAAATGGAAGCACTGCCTCCAAGACTTGCCAAGAGGACACTATCTGTTGCACAGTATAAGTTGCTGTCTCCCATGAAAACCCTAACCATATATCAAGTAGGAATGCATCTGATATAATGGAACTAGCATCGAGGATCATCAGGCCTGGAGTAGAAAATATCAGTTCTTACGGAGTTCATGATGTTGGGAGTGCAAATGCTGCACGTGTGTACAGTCCAGGAGGGATCATAGGAACCCAACAAAGGTCACAGAAGCTTAATGAAGCAATGAGGAAACGTGATGGCCCTGCATCTTTTGGGCCGCCAAGTAGAAAACCTTCAGATGGAAGATTGAGAGGTTCGAGAGTGCCTCGCCTTCCAGGATCTCACAGTCAAATGGATGTGCTCCAGTTGGTCCAAAGTTCAAACCCGTAATAGATTAGACAATGCTCAAGCTATGCGTGCCCAAGAAAAAGCAGGCATGAGAAAAGGTTGTAGAAAGCTTGAAACTCGCAAGAGAACCCGAAAATAGCATGGTTGAAAGAACTGGGTTGAACCGACAAAAGCATATTAATCAAATGGTCACAACAAGTTCATCCAGTGTGCCTGTGCCAAACAACAGAAAACAGAATGCTACGGTCACCAAACATACAGTGAATTCAAACCCAGCAACCCCTAGTAGACAACGGGCAATATTCACCAAATAAATGGCCATCCCAGAAAGATGAGGGCAGCCAGCGCGATTTGCTGGAAACAGTAGTCAAGGTGTCAGAAAGGTGGACTTGCAGCCAAATGCTCATGCAAATGTAAGAAATAGTTCTATATCCAAAGCAATACCGAAGCCAAGAAGATTACAAGACAGGAGAGTGTACTCTAATGCAAGCCCGCCAAGTGATAGTATTAGTTCTGACAGAAGCCAGAGGGGCGATTCGCACAATATTGTGATTGATGAGCAATCATCTTTTTCAACAAACAAAAGAAAGCCAGCACTGAGATTGTTTTATCTACATTTACCTCACCAGTTGATAAGTCATTACATAGCACCCACTTCCCCAATCATTCATTGGAAAACAATTTATAGGGAATTTGGAGTGCCATGTCAACTTCAAGCAATACATCAAACACTAAACTTGATGTCATTGATGGTGATTTTTGGGACTCCTGTTGGAGCAGAAATTGAGAGAGTTGACGCCTGGTGTGAGATCGCCCTACACTAAGCCAGCCAAAGATGTTCAAGTGCACCACACTTCAACTGCTTTGGAAGATATGGCATCAGCATGTGAAACATCTAGCATTGCTTCTACTGATTATGACAGGGAGTCATTACAGTCTTTCAGTGATGGAAAAGCTACTCTCCCCAGAAAGATCTTGCTACTAGAAGTGTCCAGGTATGGCATGTGAGAGACTCTGGCGCACCTCTTTCAGTCAGATCCTTTTTGTCAGCACCATCTCTTACATATTAAGTTGCTAGTTCTCAGTATATGATGTTTTTAGTTGTTTCTAAATCATATCAGAGGAAACATGAAAGGGAATTACTTTTATCTTAGTTTAGGCATGGGAATTTCTCTATATATAACTAAGTTACACATTTTATAACACATGTTTTATTCCTGCACTAAAGAGAGGCACATCCCCATATTGCTTATAAGAAAGAAGAGCTATGGAGTGATAGTTTGTTCCTTCCTGGTGCGCCAGATAATGGCAAAATGACTTGCTAATAGTTGTAAGCAGTTCAGTTCACATGGTACATCCTTCATTTTTCACTAAAATTAGGTTCATACTCCATTATCTTCTATTTCAGTATAATCAGGTGCACGTCTTCCTTTTTCTTAGAATTAGATCCCTTTTTTCCATCTATTCTAACTGAAGATGCTAATAATGAGATCAGAGTGAAGTAAGAACTGGTGACTTAATGCAATAGATCAGTATATTTGAAGGGAACTCAAACTTTTATGATACTGGGTTAAGAGTTGAACAGTCTTATTTTGTTGCTAAAAGGCTGTAGATTGACACCAACACAAAGAGGACTTTGTCAGTATTAATGTATACATAACAGGTTAAACATTAGTCTTTATGCTAACATATCTACCTTTGATCAGCCACCTCAGCCTGTGAAGTATGATCATGATGTCACGGATCAGTAGAGCTTGAGCATCCTGGTCAAGTCCCCTTTTCACATGGGAGGCTTCTGTTTCAACTGAAACCTGCAGCTCATCAGAGAGCTGGAGGAGTGCAAATGGTAAATAGAGTAGCTTGGAATTTGCTGTAAGCCTGTAACAGTAGCCATGGAGCTTTCTAAAATATTTTTCCTGTTTTACTCCTGCAGGAACAATATTGTTTAGTTCAACTGAAGGAGCGACAACTTCTGATTCAACACGCTTCAACAAATTCCTAGATGCGGATGCCTCTTCAGATTATTCTGACACAGCTCGTCAATCACAGTGGCTACAACAGAAATCCCTCGATCAGAAAGTAGCAGCCTTTGTCATATGGATAATAGACAAGAGGTGGAATTTATAAGAGAAATACTGATTGCTAGCTCTCCTGCCCGTCACATTTTTCTCTTATTTGGAGCGGTTTGGCAATTCGGGTATTCTGATCCACACCTATTGGAGGAATTAAATGTCAATATTAGGTTGTTGGCTGGTGAAGAGGGCAAAGGCTACAGACTGAGGCGGAAGCTGCTCTTTGATTGTGTCAATGAATTATTGAGTGTGAAATGCGCTTACTACTTCAATGCTGGCTACAGCTTATGGTTTATGGGGATGGCAGTTCTGCAGAACTTGTCAGCAGAAGAAATCCATCGAGAGATGACCAGCCTGAAGGTTGCCGAGGAGTGGATGGTGGACGAGCTTGTGTACAGGGAAATGAGTAGTCCTCTGGGGAGCTGGGTTGATTTCAAGATGGAATCATACCAAGCTGGCGGAGACATAGCGGCGGAGTTGTTAGGTTCCTTGATCCATGAAGTGGTTGCTGATCTTCTGACTGGCTCGTCATTGTAGCAGATGTTGATCCCCTCACTAACGATACCAGTTGACAGCCACAAGGTTTTTGTTCCATGTGTGGTCCTATATCTGTATATTGGTAGCTCGCTTGGGAAATTGTGTAGCATTCCTAAGATGAAATGTCACTAACATACCATTATTTGATGAATGATCGATTTCCTGTCAAGAGTGAAAAGAAAAAGAAACATTCTTTGACTTTTCCTATGAGCAGGTCTGTTGGGTAGGATTTGGTCAGATGATCATGGTGCAGAAAATAACAGGACAAGCCAATTTTGTAAAACCATTGTCATGGCTGTGAGTGTAGGCGAGACTGCCAGTTTGTTTTTTAAAGGGTTCAAAGAATGACTGATTGTTGATCATATTATAGTCTCATCAATGACTGATTGCTGATCATCTTAGTCTCATCACCTGATTGTTTGTCCTCAGTTTAGGGAGAATCGGTTAGTTATAGAGCTGAAAAATATTAAATATTGTCTTTACCTTCCTAATTTTAGTGAAAAATGAAAGGAAAGACTTATATATAGTAATCATTAAAACTGACTATGTTGTCCATGCTTTGAGGGTTTTTTTTTTTTTTAGAAAATTATGATTAGCAAAGCTAATGGTGGGAGGGTTTAATTGCTAAAAATCTTCCACCTTTCTACGTGGCCCCTGGATGAGATGCAGCGGCTGTGGGAGTTTCTATAGTTTCCACATTAGTTTTCATAGGATATGCTGCCTATATAAACATGGTTTTGCAGCTGGAAACGTATAAAGCTTGGACACTAGTAGAGCATGGAGATGGAAGCGAAAAACACATAAGATTTCGCAAATCTAAGGGCCAGAAGTCCTAACCGAAAACGAAGAGAAAACGCCCTCATGAGATCTAGCAAGAGCCCAAACCAGCTAAGCCCAGCTGCACGTGACGCAGTAGAGTCCAAACCCTAATTACGTCAGCCATTACCCATCGAGCGGTGCTTTGACCCTCCACCTCACCACCCACCCCCAACCCACCGAATCGGAATCCATCACCCTCCTCAAGCCTTGCTTGCTACTTCCCCTCAAGCTCCCGCAAAAATAATAAAAAGTTTCAGTTTTTTTAATCAGAAACCAGCGGAGCCGACGGCTTCGAATCCAAAATTTACTGGGACTCGGCGAGCTCGCCTACCGCGCCGCCATGGCGCTGCTGGTGCGCGCGCGGCTCTCCTCGTTGACGAAGACGACGACGCGTCGTCGCCTCCCTCGGCCTCCTCCTCATCCCCGCCGCCTCGCCCGCCGCCGCCCGCCTCCTCCACGCCGCCGACGCCGCGCGCGCGCGCAGCGGTGCTCGTCGCCCCGCGTGTCGCGGCGCAGCTCTCGTCCACGGAGGAGGACGTCAGCGAGTCCTTCGACGACGACACCGCCACCAGCTCCGGCGACGACGCTGACCTGGCGGAGGTGTCCAACGGCTTATTCTTCAGCGTCGCCAGGGTGCCGCCGCCGCCGACGTCCGAGGATCCCCAGCCCCGGTCCCCGGCGGCGGGGACGGCTTGGTCGCTGCGGAGGAGCTGCTGGAGGACAGCTTCCTGAGCGCCGAGAGTCTTCGCCGCGCTCGATGCCGGCGCGAGGAACAGATTGGATGGCGGCGTCATTGCGGATGGCGAAGGTACGGACACCGAGGGTTCGCTGGATGGTAGCTCCTCGCTTCTGGGAGCCTCATTGACGCGCAGGACGGCGGGGAGGCTGCTGCATCAGGTGATTTCGTCAACGGTTCAGATGGTACCGTGTTGAAGGATGGTGATAAGCAGAGGAGGGAGCAGGCTGTCAATGACGCGGTGTCTGAGCCTTTACTGATGCCTGTTGCTGGAGTCGATGACCTGGGCATTCTGGATGCTTTGGAGAGGAAGGGAGTGCCTGATCGTGAGGTTGCTGAATCGCTTCCTGTTCCCAGTGCTACAGAAGAAGAGGATGCTGGTGCTGAACCTCGCAGCAGTGAGTCCGGTAGTGCAGACCAAGCTAGTGATGAATATGCTGCCACATCTGATGTCGCACAAGTTCGGGATAATGTTGATGACCTAGATTCCGTTGCAGATGGTGGTCGTAATAATGTAGATGAGGAAGCTGACGGTGATCATGATGCTTCTGATGATCTTACATCTATTCCAATCTCTTCAAGTGACTATGCTCTGCAACTTCTTTGCGAAAAGAATCGGAGGACAACTTGCCTACTTCCAAACACACACGTTTTGGTGTGGATGATTCGGATGATGCGGAGGTCAATGGCGATGATGATTATGAAGAGGAGATGAATGGAAAAAGGAGGTCGACCTTTTGATTATGCAGCTTTAATCGAAGCTTCTAAGGGCTGCAAGCAGCTCACCTGAACAAGGCAAGGCCAAGGTTGTCCCAGTTGAATCTTCTGAACCCAGGCATCTGCATCCTACTGTAGCCAGCAATGCTAGGACGAACATGGCTTCTGCTCCTGTGCCAGAAGTAGCTGCTGACCCTGAGAAAGAGATGACCGATGAGGAAAAGAAGATATACAGAAAGGTGGACATGGCACCGAATCAAGTACATGATGCCTTGTTCATAGATTGGGGTATGATACAAACCATCAGGTACCCGTGACAAGTGTTGTATCGGGCTTAGTCTTGTTGAAGGTTTCAGGCGCGTAAGGATGACAAACCATTCCCTTGGAGATCGAGAATGCCTGGAAAAGGGCTTTGCAGCATGAGGCAGAGGGAACTGAGGACCTTGAATTCTCCTGCAATGTTTTGGTCCTTGGGAAGACTGGAGTCGGGAAGAGTGCAACAATAAATTCCATCTTCGGGGAAGATAAATCCAAAACAAATGCTTTTCTACCAGCAACATCATTTGTGAAGGAGATTACTGGAGTTGTTGATGGTGTTAAGTTTCGCGGTCATCGACACCCTGGGCTTGGGACTTCGCCAAGGATGAAAAATCAAATAGGAAAGTGCTCAGTGCTGTTAAGAAGCATATGAAGAGATGCCCTCCAGATATTATTCTGTATGTTGATAGGCTTGATACGCAGCGAGAGAGGAGGCAAATAGCCTATCCTCTTGCGAGGCATTACCAGTGTGTTAGGCCTGTCAATATGGCCCAGAACAATTATTACTCTCACTCACTCAGGAGCAGATCCCCTGAAGGCCCCTAATGGCTCCGCGGTGAACTATGATATGGTTGTGACTCATCTAACTCATGCAATTCAGCAAAGCATCCGGCAGATAACTAATGATCCTCGAATTCAAAATCCAGTGGCTCTTGTGGAGAACCATCATCTGTGTCAAAGGAACGCAGAAGGTGAAAAGGTGCTTCCCTGATGGCCTTATCTGGAGGCGGCTCCTCCTCCTCCTATGTTACTCACTGAAGATGATTGCTGAGATTGAAAGTCTCTCAACCCCCGTGCTTCTTCTACAAGTACTTTAGGCCGCCTTTTCCATGTGCCTCCAATTCCTTACTTCTTATCATCTTTGTTGCAATCTAGAGAGCACCCTAGGTGTTCCAATGAACATAGTTTGGAGTCAGATTTTGACCTAGATGAATTGTTGAATGGGGACCAAGAGGATGAAGAAGATGACTATGATCAGCTTCCTCCCTTCAAGCCACTAAGTAAATCCCAGGTTGCAAAACTCTCCAAGGAGCAACAAAAAGTTATATTTTGATGAATATGATTACCGAACTAAGCTTCTTCAGAAGAAGCAGTTGAAGGAACAACTCGAAAGATTTAAGGAAATGAAGAAGAAAGAGGGGTGATGATAATGTTGTACCTTCTGATGATGATCATCCCGATGATGGATATGATACAGATAGATATGCTATGCCAGAATGGACCTTGCCATCTTCATTTGATTCTGATGATCCTGTGTACCGCTTATCGGTGCCTTGTGTCTACACCAAACCTCCTGGTTCGCGCTGTTAACAATCCTGATGGATGGGATCATGATTATGGATTTGACGGTTTGAGTGTCCAACATAGCCATGATGTTGCTAACAAATACCCAGCTTCTCTGTGGGTTCAAGTTAACAAGGACAAGAGAGAGTTCACCATCCATTTGGATTCCTCTATGGCAGTTAAGCATGGAGACTATGCCTCGAGCCTGGCTGGCTTTGACATCCAAACAATGATGAATCAGCTTGCTTACACTCTCAGAGGGGAGACTAAATTCAAAACTTAAAGAAAAACGTCACTACTGGTGGTTTATCCATGACTTTTTTGGGAAATACCATGGTGGCTGGAGCAAAGCTTGAAGACAAGCTTTTGGTTGGTAACAGGCTAACACTATCAGGCAACACTGGTGCTGTTTCCATGAAAGGTGATGCTGCATATGGAGTGAATATGGAGGCAACTCTTCGTGAAAAAAAGCTATCCTGTAGGTCAAGGCCTTGCCACTTTGGGTGCATCCTTAGTGAAATGGCGTAAAAGAGTGGACCATGGCTGCAAATTTGGATTCTCATGTCTCTGTTGGAAGGTCTTCAAACATGGCATTTCATGCTGACGTAAACAACAAACTAACTGGACGGGTCAGCATCAAGGCCAACACTTCAGAACAGCTGAAAATTGCCCTTTTAGGTACCTGTTCAGTGATAATGTATTTGTGGAACAAGATGCACCCTGGTGCAGATCCTAATGCTGAGTAGCACTGGTTAGTGTGACGATTTTAACCCTAACATTTTGTATCTTTTCCTTGTTCCTTCTTTTTTTGTATTTGTTGGTTATAACTTATAACAACTACTGTTGAAGCTTGTTGGTCATTCCTCCATTCAGTCTCTTCCCTGTGCCTTCCACACTAATGTTTGGCTATTGCAAATTGCAATTGATGTATACTTTGTCTGTTAAGACTGTTATAGTATGTAGACTTGTTTATTTGTTGGATATTAGTCATATCATATGGTTGTCCTTGTTCTTTAAATCTGTTTGTATTTAAAAAAAAAAAGCATTATACATTGCAAAGATCCAAGAACAAATATTAGATCTCATCTCTCATATACGAGCCTGAATTGTTTCCAGTGAAGTGGCTAAGGATCTTTGTTTGGCTAAGGGACTAAAGAACTGTGTTGGGCTTAATGGATAAAGAACTCTGTTGGGCTCAGCTGGCTAAGGAAATATGTTGGGCTAAATATCAAACACTAAGTATATTGGGCTAATGGCTTACAGAGTATACCATACTAATAAATGATCTAGGTTCTGTTTTGGTCACGGCTCATGAGTCATGACATATATGACTCTTTTCTGTCAGACTTCAGATTGACTTCAGATTGTATTGTATTTCTGTTAATAGATTGCAGTCTTATCTGGTCTCTTTTATTTTTCTGTTTGAGAACTGTTATAATTCGTATTGCATGAGTCCTTGTTCTACAGTAAGCAAAACCATATAAAGAAGTGCCACATCTTTGTCATTATGCTTGTAGTATTAGTAGCAATCGCTGGTGACACGTATTTTGACCTTTGAAAATTTTCAGAGAAGACTGGATAAAAAAATGTCAAACTTGATCAGAATTGTCTTGGAATTTATGCCATGGAAATTATGAATGGGTTTTTTTTTTCTGAACAAAACCATTGGAATAGTTTGTTCCAGTTCCATAGGATTATCCGTATTTCATTGAATCGTTGTTCAAAGGAGTTCTCAAACTTTTTACTTTTATCTGTCTTAAGAAATACTTCAAATTTTTCTGACATACTTAATGTTGATATATTCAGAACTCCCAAGATCCAAGCAGTCTCAGGTTGGCAAGCACATTATTTGTGCACCCATAGTATGATTCAAGAACGGGAGGTAGCTGAAAACTGCACACTATGGCAACTTGCAAGGAATGGAAGTTGAACCATCGCTTTCTATCAAGAATTGAGATAAGTGTAGCTGTGCTGGCGTTTCGCTTTTTTCTTTTTTTTTTTCCATCCAGTGTGCAGTTGGTGGCCAACTTCATGACTATGATGAGTGACTCAGCTTATTTTGTCAAAAATTGTAATTAGTATAACACGTTTGACGAATCATAATGCCCAAAAAAATTGCTGTCTTTTGGGCTTCCTTTCATTAAGCAGTTTCACCCTTCTAATCAGAAGACACAAAAAGTGTGGCCCCAAAAATTTTAGTTTTGATAGCTTGTCTTTAGGCAGGCAATATATTGTCATGATTTATGCGCTAAATTTGCAGCATATCAGATCGGTGAAGTCTTTTTGTTTCTGCTAATATCCTTGGCAATATCTTTGTGGATATCTGGAGATAAGATAAGGTGCTCGAGAAAGCAAGCAAGAGGATTGGCCCACTGGGTTTGGCTTGCCCTTGCAAGTGGGAGGTAGTCTTTTCATTATTGTTTAGAATAGGATTCGTAGGCCATTAATCCATAGGAAAAGAGGAGTCCAATTCAAAGGTGCTTTCTTTTATACTTACTTTATATAAAAAAGGGCCTCCTTTTATTTTTCGTTTTCTGGGTGACTTGTGTGCTCTGTCCAGTGCCCAAGTTATAATGATATGATATTGCACCTATAACAAACGATATGATACTGCAAAAATATGTCCCGAAAAGAAGCTTTCAGCTTCCTTGCAAGATGCATCTTTGTTGAATAATATAAGTAATCTTTGATCTCATTGAACTCCTAGATCTGTTGAGGTTCATTGCTTGAAATTTGCAAGTGTTGAAATCATTAGTCTTTCATGGACACGTAGCTGGATTCATGGTTCCTAAAATCCCAGTAGTGCTCACCAGATCATATAAGGAAGGAAACGGATGACATGCAAAGGGGGAAGCCTTATTTTGTCAACCATATTAGTTTCTAGACGCTTCTTTTGCAAGGAAACAGTGAATTCAACATTTCAACTCATGAACATGGTTGCCTCTCATGGCTAGGATCTAAGCATCCAACAACTGAACAGATCAAGAAGACAGTGAATAAGTGATTTCAGAGAAGAGCAAATAGATAATAAAAAATATCACCACTAGAAGAATCTTTCTCAACCGAACCAGATGAGATGGAGCAAAGGTGGACACGCAAAGCAGGAAGATTTTTTGTTTTCTCATAGCTATTCACAGGTTCCCTTATTACAAGATTTCTGAAAACAACAAGTTCATGGCTACAAAAGTTTCAGATCTCCCTCTTGAACCCACACCCATGACTCATGTCATACATGAACTTCCCAAGATCTCAGCCCTCCAAAGATCAGACAGAGACATGGACTACATACCTTTTCTTTCATTTCACACCATCATATTATCCATATAGCCATACCCATATCTACTTAGTTACCCAGAGATCCATGCGTTCATGTTCATGGTGCAAGCAGCAAGCTCCATAATTTACATGACAAGCTCCAGTTCTTTTTTATGGTTCAGTTCTTTGCAGATCTGACGAGACATGGCCACACAAGCGGCCATGCTCTTGCAAACCCAGATCTCGGTTTGTATTTTATGTGTGGCCCCAGGAGCCAAGAACATGACTCTCCTTATGGGGTCTCTGGCGGCCGAGCCGCGGCAGTCAACGCCACGGCTCGGTTCGCCGCCAGCCGGCCCGGCCGGCGGTGTGGCAGCGGCGCCATAGGAGCGCCGGAGTTTCTCACGGAGGGCCTGCTTGACCTCGTGAGCCCAGGAGCCCTCCCCGGCCTGCAGCTGAGGGGGTTTCATGGCCGGCTGGCTTGCCAAAAGACCAAAAATCCCTACAGCAGTGGATGCACGAAGCTGAGCAAGCAATCAGAGTGTGTGTGCAGAGAAATGGGGAGTAGATTTATTAGAGGCTTCGCGATATGGGGTTATTTATAGGCGGGGGAGGGGCATAAAGGGAATTCTACTGCAAGCTGGTGCGCCCGGGATCAGGTTCCAAAGTGCAAAGGGCAACCAAAAAAAAAAAGGATAAAGGAGATGCGAAGTGGAATCCGGCTAGTTGGAGTTCCTGGCTGGCAAAACATTGCATTATCACTATCATGTGCTCATTATATTTAATTTGAAAACAGCGGTGATCAAATGGCCTTTGGTGTCAGGCTGCTCAACAAATCCTAGAATTTTTTTTTTTCCTAGAAAAACAAAAATTGCAAGAGTTCCCTGAAATCTTCTTGCAAGAGTTCAAGTTGGACTGGTGGAATCTGATTTGGTTTTGTTTTTGATGATTTTGGTTTCAAATGGCGCCAGCAGAATCTCAACTACGACTTGCTCCGTTGAACTATTATTCCCAAGTTTTTGGAGTTGCAGGATATGAAGCTGGTTGGATACACATAACACTTGTTTGGTGCTCCATCGGTTCCAAAATATAAGTTGTTTTGATTTTTTTTTTTAAATATGTTATTTTTAGTATAATTTAGACATAATATATATATCTTAGGTACTTAGCAAAAGGATAAAAAAGCCAGAACTAACTTCTAGTTTTAAATGGAGAGAGTACAATTTATATATAGTTTATGACCAAAATAAGTTGAAAAACCAAACGATGCATTTTCTTGCATCTTCTTCTGGCCATATTTCTCCCCATAGTGACTCATTGCGCTAAAATATACAAACCAGGTTGATATCAAACTTTTTTGGGTAGAAATATATCATATTTCCTGACTATGTTTTTTTTTTTCTACTTGTGTAGTCTAAGAAAAGCTATACCGAGCTACTGAGTTGCCACGTTTTGAGGGTTGCCATTACAAACATAACCTGTGTTTATTGTAGTAATCGTGTTCGCTAACCTTTCACTTTCTTCTTGCCTCTTTGCTTAGGACACAGACAAGCTCTCCGACAAGCATGTTTGGTCATATATATACTTTCCATAATTGTTTTGAAGCAAAAACTTAATACATATTTGATGACGTGAAGGGCAAATCCCCTAGTAGGATTGTACCATTTTCCATGTGCAACTGTGTCTTCAAATAATTGTGTGTGTTTAGTAATCAAAGTTTTCAATGTCTAACCTTACGGTTTTCTTAGAATTTGAGAATGGAGTTAAACAAACAGCTTGTGAACCATAACTTCCTGCTAGTAGTTTTCGTTTAAAAGAACTGCATTGCATGCTGCTAGAATTCTTTTCCAATTTATAGAGGAAGTGTAACAATAAAGTAGGCGAAAGTGTACTACTAAAGTAAAAGAGCCGTAAGAGTTGGCATCAGATTTTCGCTGAGTGAGAAAAAAAGAAGATGAAAGAGAAGAGAAGCAGGCTGCACCACTTACAGAGACAGCTAATGCACGTGTTCTAAGAAAATTTATGAGAGGTTTGTCTAATATGTGGTTCACAAGCTATTATATGAAAATGTTATTAGTTAGCTGTATATGGCGGACAGCAACATAAAATTGCATTGGGAAGACGAAGCATATGGCTGTGTTCAACTGCCGGAAAGAATGCCAAGTCTCTCTTCTATCCTTGAGATTATTGTTCTCATGGAGATCATTGACATGGGGATGAAATAACTTTGCTATTGTTGCATCGAAAGATGGCCAAATTAAATGGAATATAGAACATCATGGGCGTCAACTTATTTATTGTGCAGTGGCTGCTTTGCAACATCGTTGATGCTAAAGGGCTAATAACACGTCGAGAGAGTAAATGCACGGAGAGGAGAGATTAGAGACGAGACAGGAGAGACACAAAGTGTACAGGGAATGAATCTTGCGTATATTAATCAGGGTCGAACACCATTGTAGGGGCATCATATATATCCACTTGATGGGTTCGCTTAAGATAATTGATGGTGTCGTGTTCACCATTAAAACAACTAACATATCTTTGTGCGAGGACGACCTTATCTCAGGTTCCATAACACAAACATTTATCATGTGCTCATTTTGCACCACACATAAGATCATCACCGTATTTGTCTATTTTCTCCAATCACGTTCAATTCGTGCAGGCTTTATATCTCCCGGGATCCTACTTGGATGACCCGCATAACGGTGACAAAGCAGCACGCTCATCTCGCATCATCATGCTAGTCACATCTAATGTAATGTATCACCTCTATCGTTTTCCAAGTAATTAGTGCTTCATTATAAGGTAACTATATTAAAATTATGAACTCTTATTAAAATTATATTAATGTTTTCAGGTTTGATGCCACGAATGGAGTGATTTTTTGACAATCATGCCTTAATCTTGAGTGAACGTATCCTAATAATATTCCAACGCTTAGTTCTGGGTGAAATGTGTGAAATCCAAATATAATAACCGGTCATTGATTCCATTCGGGAAAGTAAAGATGCATGGCGATCAACCAGAGTGAAGTTATAGGTTCCACTTAACCGCAAGTGTTAATTGCAGGGTTCAATATAATGACACTATTTTTCTAGTGAATTTGTCAATTTGAAGCTTCGTAAAATTTCAGAAGTAATATCATAAAACCCTTTTTGTATAACCTATCAGCAAACTTACGGCGGCAGATATTCATCTCTGCATAGAGTCAATTTTTAATGTACAGTACCTGATTTGTAAAATTCGGGCACTGATGCCGTGGTGCCCTGCTGAGCATCTTTTTGTTTTTTTTGAGGGACCATCTTGTTTTGTTTTGTACGTAGCGACACGAATCATAGGAGTACTCGCTCGCGGAAGGAAGCAGCCATCATGTTCCCTTGTCGAGGCGAGCGAATTATTGGAGGCCCCGGCCCAGCCCGGCCTGCCGTGCCGTGGTGTCCACCATGCAGGTGGCCAGCTGGCGAGTGACGTCCGCACAGCCCAGCGCAGTGGTGCACGTCGCCGTCGTGGGCCCCGCACCTGACTCCAGCCTCGCACTCACTCCCCTTGCGCCCAGTGGGCCACGCCAATCACTCTCGCTCGGTCGACGCTCGCTAGTCGCTGCTAGCCTCGCCACGCCACCTTCTTAGACCGTATCGAGTATCGATAGGCAAAAGCAATAATGGACTTATTAGCGAATAAAAATATATTTAGAAATACTTTTCAGCTAGTCATTTTAATTTTATAGGACGTTTAAGATATGTCTAAGTACATAATAAGCTACTATGTATTTAGAAAATCTAAAATGACAAAGGCTGTATCTGCGTGGCGATGTTTTGTTTGGTGTAGGCACTATAGCCAGCAGTGGCCGTCGCAGGTAGCCAGAGGTGAGCTTAACGATCGCCTTCATCACTGACTTGTGCGCAGTGGCTAAAGCGAACACTAAACTGCAGGCTTAAGCCGCTGAGGGTATGAGTGAGACACGGACACGGGAGGAGGATTCGCGGTGACGATGATATACTCTCCCTGTTTTCAAAAATATAAAATGAAATTCATTATACCATAATTATTCTCTGACGTTAAACAAATTTCCTTTTTTAGAAAATAGCTTAACTGTTTTCTTAGTGGAAATAGCTTAAGGACACTTCTAATGAATATTAATGACATTTTCTATCTCTATTAAATAGCTTAACAACTAAGTAAAATGGTGATGATAACCTAATTAATGAGGAAAGAAAGGACAAATCATAGAAATGTTTCATCATGGAGAAACTATGTCTACTCTTGACTCAATGCACAAGAAAACTATAAAATTACTATTGGGGAGAAATTACTAGTTCCTATAGGGTTAATGCAACACTACCTATGATGAAGGATTCTGCAAGACTCACAATGCTAGAAACTACTTCCGGCTTTTTATACCGGGACATCAAGTCAAAAACTATCATCCACAACCCAATTTTCTATCACATAAGTCATACGACCCACCTTTACCTCACCTGATTGTTTTGGCTTACGTGAAGACTTGGCTTAGATAGATAGACTGTTTCTTGTTTTTCCCTATCTCTTCAATAAATATACGCCACATAAAGAAAAACAACAAAATATAGGGGTAATAAACGATGATGGAAACTACGATAGAGTCAAGATCATGAGCGCTTCTTACTTCAAGACACTATCATCATGAATAATTATTTCTATAGATGATTTTTTTTTTTATATGAAAAACGTGTTAGTTTCTTCCATTGACGCCTCTAATCGGTTGATTGATGGGATTATAAATGCACTCATTACGCTGCTCACAAATCACCAATTGAACGGAACAATAGTGGGCCTAGATTAGTTTATTTAGTTGAAAAAGTCTAGATTCCTCCCCAATCCACATGAAAAGCCACTTTTCATCCCTCTATTCTAAAATTAGACAAATCACCTCCCTCAACTTTTCAAACCACGCAAATTATTTCCTCAGCGGTTTTTAAGTCAGATTTGCTACAATAACCACGGGTTTTGCTATAAGGACAATGAGTTTGTTATGCCATTTTTTTGAAAAAAAAAAATTGAAACTATATCAATCTTTTGAAAAAATTATAAAATAGAAAATGCAATTTTGTTAGACTTCTAGTCAATCTACAGATTGAACCGGAATTATTCTCGACGTTAAACAATGGTTTTTTATAGATATTTTTTTAGAACAATAGTTTAGCTGTTTTTTAGTGGAAATTGCTTAACTGTTGGATTGATGGGATTATAAATGCATTAATTACGCTGCTCACAAATCAGCAACTGGAACGGATCCGGCCCATACGAAACCGAGCGAGGCCAGCCCAGCCATCGTTCATCCCCTCGTGGACCTAGGTGAAATGCTGGGCTTTGTGATCTTTACAAAGGACGTGGGAACACGTGTACATCTGCCCCAACACCAACCCAACCCAACAAGTTACCCAACGACCCATCCAGATCAGTTCCGTGACGTCTCTTCCTCTCTTCTTCCATCTCCGCAGGCGCAGAGGCAGAGCCCTCGTGTTCCCACTTCACCCGCCCGGCCCCGGATTCAGTGCGAGGGAGGCATGGCGGCGGCGATGCTGGTGGGCGCGCTGGTGGAGGGGAAGTGGATGCCGCGGCGGCTCGCGCCTCCTCGCTCAGTTCTTCGCAGATTCGTGAGTCCCCTCCTCTTCGCATTCAGTCGGTCCATTCAGCTCAATTCGCTCCACTTTCAGCCGGGAGGGATGGTGGTGGCGTTGCTCCGCGACAAGCTTTAGATGCGCTCGCTCATCCCACGCCGTTAATCAATCGTCCGAGCCTGCTTCTCATGGCGGCGTCGAAATCCGATCCCCGGCGGTAGTTGTAGCTCCGGATCAAGCGACTAGAAGCAGACGCGAGTTCACATCTCGTTCACATTGGTTCAGGGCTTGAGTTTGCTCTCTGCAGATGGTCTATGCTATCTATCAGCTGGGCTCCTGTGTCCGTCTAGGTGAGCACGCTGGTCGTAGCGGAGCACGAAGGTGGGTTCGTGCCGCCGCCGTCGCTAAGCGCATTGGCCGCCGCGGAGGCAATTGCCGGGCGACAACAAAAGTCTCTTGTCCCGTGCGGTTCCGGGCCGGCGCTTCACAAGGCCGCCGACCATGCCGCGTCCAGCCATCCGCTGGTGTCTGGAGGTACTGTGCTGCCGTTTCGCTCTCCCACTGCTGACATGCGTTTGCGCCACAGTTCCAGTCGCCTTCAGCCTTGCCCCAAGGAGGAGGTGGACCAAACTAGAAGATAGATCGTTCTCTGCTTATCAAGTTGGTTTTGTATCACTGCAGGTGCTCGTGGCCGATTCCGAAGCCTTGGTGCATCCTCTGGCTGAACCGTGGCTGAGCTACCCGTTCTGTTCAGCAGAAAGGAGGCTACCTCATGTGATAGCTTCATCCACGTCGTTTGGCAAGAATTTGTTTTCCCACGTGCTGCGGCTCTTCTTGATGTCTCCCCTGTTACTGATGTCACCGCTGTAAAGGAGCCACGGGTCTTTGTCAGGTCTGCTATTCTTCTGTTTGCTGTCATCTTTATTCAGTATGTGGGCTTATTTTTCGTATCTTGGGAAAACAGCCCGTGCACCTCAATTTATAAGTTCTATTTCTTATCATCTGTTGTCACAAGACCAACTGCAAAATAGTAGATATCTCCAGATCTCCCAGTATCAATCAAACTATCAAAGTGTGTCAGAATATCAAATATCCCTCTATTTGATAGTTTATGCTCAACCTAAAGTGAAATAACTTACTCTTACTGAGATATTTGGCACTCTTTTGTCGGTTTTATTAATTACCATCCTCTTTGCTCACTTCCACGCCTAATATGTATTATTAGTTTGAGGGTGTCAAAAATGCATGACCCTAAAGACTGCATTACATAGAATGGTCAATTTTGGCCATTCACATTAGTCCATAACTGCCTTTTGTTGTGATGTTTCCTTTTGTTGGGGCTCCGTGATTAGCATAGAACTCAATGTTAAAATGCCATCCGCTATGTCATGCTTATGTTGATGTATGTATCTGACTTCAGGCCAATTTATGCTGGGAATGCACTTTTGTACTGTGAAATATACCGGAGAGGAACCTTGCATGATGAGTATTAGATCAACTTCATTTTCCCCAACTACTGAGGCTATGTTCGAAAACAAAGGTTGCACCTATCACCAGGTTGATCTCTCTTTCCTCAGTGAAGGTTTGTTTGGTTCCTTCACCATATTCTTCTGTTAAGAATCAACAATCTTTCAGAACTACTCTTAGTTGTTTTGTGTTGTTCTAATAATGTTCTGACTTTATACAAGTCTCGCATTGATTGAGGATCACTAGATTAATTTTCCTTTGCCACATCCTTTTAACTTTATAGAGTTGAAACAGGCTGCAGGAAAAAAACCCTCTTTTTGATCTCTTAGTCCTATATACTTTTTGATCTGACATTTTTTTCACATCTGAATAGTACCTTTTCTTCAAAACCATAGGGAAATCTTCATGGGTGAATCTGACATCCCAAGAAAACAGAGCTGCCTGATCTTGCAAATGCTCGTGGTAGTAGTCACGGGAGGCAGAGGTTTAAAAGTGCTGAAAATTTTTAAATTGTTGAGCAGCTTGCTGAGAAACTTGGTGCAGCAGGTTTGACCTTCTATCTGTTTTTCCCCTTCCTTGTCCATACAACTTTTGTATCCTGTAAAATTCATTCCCTGCATACTGTTTTTCTTATTGATTATTTATCTTTTATGTAGTGGGTGCTAACTAGGCTGCTGTTGATGCGGTTATGTTCCAAATGAGCCTTCAGGTAAGTTTTTCTGCTACTTCTACCGTGAGTTCTGTATGATATGGCTAATTTTAGTTGTAAGGCCTTGTACTGCTAGTAAGCTAGCCTTATTACCACCATGCTCAGTATCATGTCGTCTTCTCCAGTTCATTGCTGGCTCATCTATTCATTCAATGTGTTTTTCTATCTGCAGGTTGGCCAGACAGGAAAAATTGTCGCACCTGAGCTTTATATGGCTTTTGGGGTATCTGGAGCAATACAACACTTGGCAGGGGATGAGACTCGAAGGTTATTGTGGCTGTCAATAAAGATGCGCTGATGCCCCCATATTTCAGGTTCCTTCTCGCATTTAATAAAAAATATATATACGTATTGTTCCACCAATATTTGCTAGAAGTCCTGAAAATTTAAGCCAACCGGGCATTGGCATTATCAAGGTTGCAGATTACGGACTGGTTGCTGATCTGTTCGAGGTTCTGGATGAGTTATTGAAGAAGACCCCCAGAGAGAAGAAATAAGTGGCCGTTTTAGTTCTGTAACTTTTGGATGTATTTGCCTATGTGGCCCTAATAAGATGGAATCATCTTACGATGTCAATCCCATAATGTTGGAATGGTTTATGTTTGGTCAAGGCCTGGAATGTTTCGGAAGTAAATTGGCAGCTTTACCAAATGCAGATACGAGAGATAATTTTAAAGCCAACGCAGTATGTTTCTCCATATTTGCAGTTCGTACGTCAACAACAGCTTAACGAAACAAGCCAACCACTGACATGAACATCCGCACTTCTGAAGCTAACAATCTATATTGACAACCAGCACACACTCAACGTCAAATGGATGTCCATACATGGTGTACACAGTACATTGTTAAAACCTAATGATACATTTTTTGTGTGATTCTGAGGGGAATAAGCTATCATCAGAGATGCTTATTGTTTCTTTACCATTTAATAATAAATAAATATTACAAACCAGATTCATTGTACATAAAAAAAAAACGACTACAAGCAAGAACTCCAACCATTTCAAATTATAAGTCATTTTAGTTTTGTCCTGGTGGCCGCCGTGGACGTCCGGTAGCTACCCGCCGAGAAACACGAGGGGGGCCGAGAAAGGTCGACAGGGTGGCTTTAAGGAAGAAGACAAACTTGCTAATTGCTATATAGGGATAACGGTTTTCTATAAGAACACAATATAACAATCGCCAGAGCGCCTTTTATTCTGTGTGGTCAAAATGAACACGAATTGCCATAAGTGACAAAAAATTGTAGAGAATGTCAAATGATATATAATGTTACAAGTAAAATATATATGAATCAGCCTGTACGAACTAAACTGCTGGTGGTGGGCTTCCAGCAAGCCAACCCCCACATGCCACCAGAACTTTGCCTCTGCTTTTGCGTCCAGCGCTGCTTGCTCAGAAGCGGCTTTCTGTCGCCGGAGCAGTTCGACCTCCTTTCCAACGCATCCATCTTGAAGCTTTTGTCGAAGTTCCGCAACATCGACCTGAGGATTTTGGAAATTAATTATGATCAGAGCAGAATAAGACAATGATGTCCAGATAAGATATTTGTTGAGCGATCCACTGGACAAGTGGAGGGCTATGTTGTGTAGAGGGAATAATGTACTCCTACAACTTGTCATTTGTAGTGATTGGTGAAACAAAACACCACCATGTACCTCAAGTTTGAAACATCTGATTGCTCAGAAGCAAGTTGGCCACGGACAGCTCTTGAAGTTCTATACAAGGTAAATGGAAAAGGAATTATACAACAGTTCACAACAGTTTAACTTCCAAATCCCTTTTGATCAGATTATGCTCAATATACCCAGTATAGACAACACACATGATGTTAACATCATTTAGCAATGGATAACCCATATAAACATTCAACACAACGAATGTTTGATCTAAACATTAGCAGAATGTAGTTTAAAAGTAGCATCAGATCTCAGTATACTTCTAAACATAGCAGGTGTAGTATTTTAAAGAGAAGGTTAATTAGAAGCCAAAAGGAATGTGCATGATCAAAGAAAATAAACTAGTAAAACATAAGGTAAGAGAAAGATGACTTGCCTTTGTCAGCTCTGCATTTCTGGTCTCTGCTTGAGTAATGTCTTCTTTAAGTTGCACAGTTTGTAGCTGTTCCTGCTAAGTGTTGCTTCTAGTTCCTCTTTCTGAGCTTTAAGATCTGCTATAAGCTGTTCACTTGCTTCATCATTTCTGTTATTCTGGAATTCAGAACAGCACAAGGCAAAAGAAGGATCTTATGAGTATCCTGTAGCTTGGATCATCATCATTGGTAACAGCAACCACCACCATGAATTTTGTAACAGACAAATTCTATTGTTAACACTTGTAGCACTATTAGTTGCAGTCTTCCTTTGGCGGGGAATTTCAATTAGTACCAAATATGGACACATGTCATATACTTCTAGCCAACAAAGAAAGTATCCTGGCAGGAAATTACCAGGTCAGAATCAGCACCGTCCATGGCAATCTCGTGATCTTCCCATCTTGAGAAATTTCAGCCTCAGGTTCTATGACCCTAGATGTAGTATCTGGAGACTTCTTTTACGTGTTGACTGTGAATCTGATTTTTAGGCTGAGTTTAAGAGTGTAAACCTGCTCATCATAGAGAAAAGATGTTGGTAGAAGTTAATTCAATGAATTAAAATAAGATTTGAATGGCAATTACCTCGCTGCTATATCGGCCCATTGTATCTATCCTCAAAGAGATGAGATAATCATAACCACTGTAATTGCTATGCACTAAAGTCATGCCCTAGAAATACCAAATTTCAAATATTAGCAGCCAAGAAATATCATCGTAACCACTGAATGCTGCTCAAGAGATATACCTCACTGGCAAGGGGAACACGCCCTTCCACAGTGCTAACAACTGACCATGTTAGAGTTGACATGTTAAGCACAAGTGTTTCAAAAACACCTGTAGAGGTGAGTGTATTAGTTATACTTGACATACAAAATGCAAGCAAAAATATCATGGCCCACTGTGTGGGTATGTTGACTGTTGAGATTGGATGGAATCCAAAACAAATTTCGAGAAAAAAAAAAACATCCAAACAAGGTCTCATTGGTACAAGCTATCAGGAGGCAAAATGTACTAGTAACATGTTCACACAAATTGAACTCCACAATGACCACACAGTAGTTATCAACGATTCAACAAGCATGCTAACATAATAAGTTAAGACATCTTACCACTTTTTATTATTGCCACCCCCAACTATGTACCAGTTCTCACCAACAGTTGCACCTGCACTTTGGCCAGCTCTTTTTGGGCTTGGAGTCAGACCTTGTTGTTTGGGTCTTGACCACTCCATCTGTAATTTCAACAAAAGAAAAAATTAAGTCAAAGATAGCAAAAAAACCCTGGAGTTCCAGAAAGAAAAAGTTTGTACCGCCTGCAAATCAAGGACATGTAGGTCATTGAAACATGTTGCATGAGACCCCCACCAAAAATTAAAAGATAGCGGTCAGCATGGCAAGCAGCAGCATGATCTGACCTTTTGGAGAAGGAGGCGTGCCTCTAAAACACAAAACCAACATCAGCGATGAGCTAAATTCAAAATATAGTAATATAACGTTCAGCTTGAAAAAAAAAAAAAGATCACTCTGTTTTCAGAGAACATGTGCATAAACTGACCTGATGCGATTATGCCACATAATGGAAGTTTAGAAATATGCTCCCTTTTACTATGACAATATGTCAATATATGTTTTTATGCTATCAATATTTTTAACTGAAGAAAGCTTCTTAACTCTACCATATATGTGTGACAGTTAACATGCATCCCAATTATGTTGGGGACCAGTTCAAAAGTAATATTTTAAGCACACATAGCAAAAGATACATGAAAGCTAGCAGCGCTTTTTCTTCTTCACACTAGGTGAACAACTGTGCATTAAAGGGCCATCGAGGTTGCTGTACTTACATTGCATCCACATCATCCCATGTCATGGTTTCAAGATCAAGGATGTGCAAGTCATTCCAGAGACACCGTTTTGCATCTTCACCACCAAACAAAACTAAGTGTAAGTTCAACAAGAGTCACTGTTTGACCTCCACGTGAAACCTGCAGCAGATGAAACTTATATAAAAGCAAATTGAGCAATGTTATGTGGCAGAATTTCTTTATTAGTCATTTCATAATACAGATTCTAAGCTAAAATCACGTGCAGATAGAACTATAGAAGAAACCATCTGAGTAAGTGCACCAAAACAAAGATGTAATGCTCAAACATAAGACTAGCAGAACAAAAGAAATCATAACAAAATTGGTCCTCTTAGTTCAGAGTTACAATAACCGATTGAAGAAAAATGATTACCGGTGGTTTCCCATAAGTCTTGACAATTGACCAGGTATTAAGTATGTGGATCAAATTCCTTCACTAGAATAAAACCACCAGAAACAACAGCAGAACAAATTAATGCATGACATACAATAAGTAGAAGAGGTACCAAAATAGATTAAAACTGATTTTATCAAACCTGTAATGCCTTCAGATGGATCTTTTGTATGCCCGGCAATAGATAAAAATTTGTTACCCCATGAAATCTACAAAATGGTACAGAATAAAAAATGCAACTGCCATTAACTACTGATTTAAGATAAATGACCATGCAAATGCAACAGTTGTGCAGAAGTTTACCAAAGAGTGACCAGCACATGGAGCAATTTGTGTGGTTTTAGTGGAATCAGCAGATTCTGCTTGCAATTTGGCATCAACCTTGGACCAGGTCAAACTCTTCAGATCCAAAGCCTATTTTGGTATAAATTATGAAAAAAAAAAAAATCATTCATTAGATCAACAATATTTCATGCTGACCTGCTTTCAGGTGACATTTGAATTGCCAGTGCATTTAAATGATTTTTCCGTCCCTTGATTGTTTTTATTCAACTTCACGTACCTGAAGGTCACTAAGGTAACGTCGTTATAGTTCCACCAAATATACATCTTATTTGCAAAACAGATTTGCTCCATGCTTACAGAAACAAACTTCTCATTAGTGCTACAAAGTAAATTGAGAAAAAGCGATGGAAGATGAATGAAGTATCTGGTGCACCTCATAAGCGCGAGAGGCTGGACGGAGAACACTGACAGATAATGGAGTCCACTCATCATGAGAACTAGCAATTACTAAGGCCTTCCAGAATAACATCTTTGTCCTGAGTCTCCACAGAACTTCCATTTTCAGAAATGATTTTTGTCTCTGGAATTGATGTTCCATTTGTTGAAGCCGGTACACTCTGTGGCTTGTCTTTGGTTTTAACAAAAAAGAAACACAGATGGATAATTTGATAAACCTGCTAAGAAAAACTAGAGAACTAGACATTGGGACGGTGCACTAAATGATAAGACCAACAGTGTCAAGTTCTCTATGTTTTTGTCTAGAGAGAAAAAAAAAAAAAAGGAACAATAACATGACTTACATGCATCTGAATGTCTACAACAGGCTCAAGGGTTGAACTCAGGGACCCTAGAGTACCATCCAGGGGATCTTTCTTCCTGCCAGAAGACCAAAATGCATCTATCAAATCCATTTGCACAGCCCTAACTTGCTTGGGACTAAAAAGTCTTTATTGTTATTGCACACTGAACAATGTGATGTGATTATTCATACCTCTAAGATTTTGACGAAAAAGACGATCGCCTCCGCTGGCATGCTTCCAAGCCATGCCAGCTAAAAACACAAAACGATATAATTGATAAGTATCCTTTCCAGAATACACACTTGAACGTACAGTATTTATTTTCTGGGTATTTCCCACTATCAGCCCTCCAGGCTAACTATCCATAATCTAAATTACATGGGTATCATGGTTATTGCAGCATAAGCATCTCATTTTCTATCTTCTGGCTGGGGACCAAATCACATTTCAAATTTGGCTAATCAATAAAATAAGCCGACAGTACATGGAATGAACTACTCAACTCACTGCTAGCGTGTAGACACAATTCAAGTTTTTAAGAAAATCACTGAGGTTTCACTTTTTTCATCATTGATAAAGAAGAACCCGCACAGAAGTTGGATTGTACTGTGACTGGCAATGTGAAGTTTGAGTGCAGTTTCTAGTGGTACTAACCTCGTCCATTTGCTCTGTTTCCACAGGGTTCCAGCTTCTTGGCTTGAGCACATTGCATGGCCCCAACCGTGGCCTGGATCAAAAACGAAACCAAAATCACCAACCGAATTGCGATCATCAACCAAAGCAAATCTCTCCCGAGGGGCGAAGAAGAGCAACACAATTTAATCACAACCAACACAAAATTCAGCATATCTCACGCTAGATCCACGCAATTTCACCCCCACACCCGAATTAATCGTCAGAATGATCAAGGCCGACGCGTCACCTGCTGATGCAGGCCGTACGTAGGAGGAGGGCGACGTCATTCTGGAAGCGGGGAGATAGCTGCGGAGGAGGTGGCCCCGCCGGCTCCGGAACCCAGCGTGCAGGCCGCGGCGGCGTAGAAGCGGTCGGGGTAGGGCGAGTCCGGGCTCGCCATGGCCGTCGCCGCCGCGCCCCAGATCTCCGCCCGGATCTCGCCCGCGCACTGGGCAACCGGCGCGCGACGTCAGGTAGGGTAGGGTTTACTCCTCCTGACCGCAACTCTTCTTCTTCGCCGCCGTGCTGGAAATGAAATCTGGGTGAACTCGCGCCGAGATCTGGTGAGGGGAGGAGACGGCGAGCCGACGCTCTTCGCGGGCGACGCTTTTAACGCTCCCCGCCGAGGTGGCCGTAGAATGGAAGGGAGACACGGAGGCAAATGCTTTTCACTGGAGCCGCCACGTGTGTCGGTGACAGAGTGGGCCTTAGTGGGGCCCAGTGACGTGTGAATGGGTCGCGGCCCGGTCGTAGAGTCGTTTCCGTTTGGGCCAAGCCGTGTCCATCCCTCCTGCTCCGACTTCTCTGCTTTCGTCCGATCCCCCCCCACCTGCCAGACTCGCCGCCGTCCGTCCACTGCTCGCCGCCCCCGGCGCAATCGAACGTCGTCGCTGCAGCCGTGCAGCACCGATCCTCACGCAGTTCCTTTTGCGAAACGAGGCGCGTATACTGGGGAGCTGAAGCGAGTTGAGGACGAGGACGGAACGAGGGAAAGGATGCAGCAGCTGCTGCAACCGAAGCAGATGCACTGGGTGAGGGCCGACTCCTCCGACTTCAGGGGCGACCGCCCTGCCCCCGCAGGTATCCATCCAGCTCCCTCCTCCTCGCCGCCGCCGTCTCGGAATTCCCCCTGGACTTTCACCCTACCCCTCCAACGAAGTAACAACTTCACACGATTTTGCGATTTCGTGCAGTGACATTTTGCGGTGAGCATTGGCAAGTCCAAGGTGGTCGTCTTCGGCGGATTCGCCGACAAGCGCTTCCTCGCTGACGTATCCGTCTACGACGTCGGTAATTGAACCCCTTTCCAATTTACTGGCGATTCGCTTGTAGCAATTTGCCTGCCCCCGTCTGGTACCATTTTTGCACACGCCGCAAACTCATCTTATATTAAGGGTTATTATTAGATTTAGAGACATGGGTGCATTTACATGCTTGCGGTGATTGTTATGGATGAGGACATATGCAGAATTTGAAGGAAGGGAAGGCTTCGCAGTAGTAAACTTCTGAATCACAACCCGCGTACTTTGTTGCAGAGAGCAAAGCTGCGGTTTACACCTGAGGTGCACTGGAAATGGTTCGGATGGGCAGGCCGGCCCAAGCCCAAAGGGCTTTTCACATAGCTGTTGTCATTGACTGCAACATGTTCATCTTTGGTGGCCGATCTGGGGCAAAGGGCGGTATGCGGTCCACATAGCTTATCCAGCAGAATTTGGAAGCTTAGCATTAATAGTTTCATGTATGTTACTAACGATGTGGTCTTTATCTTACAGTTTAGGTGATTTCTGGATGCTAGACACCGGTAAGCCCTCAATGCTTCATCAATTTGTCAAGATCCCTTCTCTGGTTCTGTCTGAAACATTCTAGAGGTTGCTACTTACATTCATGATACTGTTGTACATTTAGATTTCAGGCAATGGTCGGAAATGATTGCTTTTGGTGATTTGCCATCACCACGAGTTTGCTGCTGCTTCAGCCATAGGAAACAGAAAGAGATTGTTATGTAAGCATTTATTTGATATGCACACCTGTCATATTTTCGTACCATTACTTTTGAAAGAATGTTTATCATTATACAGTTTCATGGTGGATGGGATGGCAAAAGTGGCTTTCAGATGTATACATCATGGACACAAGTAAGCAAACTAGCTTTTTATCAATTGCTGATTTTTCCCCCTCGAAGATGGCAAGGGAAAGTGTAGGCGCTGATTGATTTATTGCATTCTCTATTGTATAGTGTCACTGGAGTGGACAGAATTAGCTGTTACTGATCTGTGCCGCCTCCACGATGTGGGCATTCCGCAACCATGATTGAGAAGAGGCTGCTTATATATTTGGAGGCAGAGGTGATTGTTATTTCATGATTTTATTTGTGGGTCCAAAGAATGTGTTTATTGATTCCTTTTGTGAAAGTAAATTTTGTTGATCATTTTAATTTTTTGGAAATCCTAAAATCACTAACTAATTATTTCCATGCCAATTGTCTTGTGGAAACCAAAATATTTTCCTTTATGAGAATATGTACTGTGAATGTGTCATGATGGTTTCTACTTTCTAATGAGTAGTTAGTTAATTTGTAATCCTTTTGGCCATCAACAGCCGTGATTTCCAATACTTCAAATCTTCTTTTACCACAGGTGGAGCAGGCCAATAATGGGTGATTTATGGGCTTTAAAGGGTATTACTGAAGAAGGTATATCCCCTATTTATTCATATAAAATCTGTTTGAGTTAAAAAGAAAGATGCATCCTAAGCCCCTATAGTGTTACGTGCAACATATGCTTGGTCAGTTGATGATGGCACCATTCAAACTAACGGTGCACGTTGAAATAGCTATTTGAATGGTTGTAGATCATGAATTCATGATCAGATGTGGTTTGGTGCCTTATTTTATTTTTTTTTAAATTGTCGTAATACTTAGGACAAAATCCATGGTGCATACCCTGCATCTTTCTTGTCCTGTTTGATTGCTCATGCATCATTGGAAGTCATGTAGTTTAGATGGCCCATCAGTATTATTTAACCTCATAGGACAGGTAAAATCACTCATTCTATTTGATATATGTTAATACTAGCTGAAAAGTATTATTGCCAACTTTTTTTCTGATTTAACTATCTAGGCCATCATTCATTTTTGTATTTTAGTTCATTTTACGAGAAGTCAGCAGGACTAAAGGCTATGTTATTGTTTTGTGTTGTTGTTGGAAGACAATGAGACGCCAGGAGTTGGACACAGTTGAAACTTCCAGGACAATCTCCTCACCACGATGTGGTCATTCAGTAACTTCTGGTGGACCTTATGTATATAATTTTGATCCCGCCATACTTGCACTTCTTTTCTTGGTCTCTCAGTGCACTAAGTATAAAGTATTCAGTAGCTGGTATCTCATATAACATAGTATTTGTACACTTGGGCCCCGTTGGATGTCCATAATAGATATTAACTAATTACCATTGCTATATTGTACAAATTATATGCACCATTGATGTATCTTTTAGATTTTAGAACTCATTAATGCATTTTGATCTACTATGGACCAGTAGGCACTTTGTTTGAGTCCCAACCCTCTTTCTGATGAGGCCGGGTCTATTTCCTGCTATGATTAAATATTAATGCAGTAAACAGATAGGCTCCTGGGTATCTACCTTCGATGGGTATGCTAAAAAATATTTGTATTCTGCAGAGTTTCATCCTTAGTTAAGATCTGAGGTATCAGTATGTGAACACATCATTTATTAACTTGGGTTGTGATGGAAGTGAAGTTTAGGCATAGCTTTAGCAGATTTTCTTTTGTCATTAACTACATAAATGAAAGGGTGTAATCATTTATTTAAAAAATAGTTGTGTTTATTTGTGTCCTTGGGTCTTTGTAACCCCAAATTGCTCACAATTGAGGTCTTGAGATTATGTTGGATTTCTTCTAAAAAATTTTTCCATTTTAAAAGGTCATGATTGCATGATCAGTTAACTGAAGGTGTATAGATCTTTCTTGTCAGCTCTTGCTGTTTGGAGGACATGGAACTGGCGGTTGGCTAAGTAGATATGATGTGTACTACAATGAATGCACTATTTTAGACAGGGGTAAGATGTGATTGTAATTCCTTTTTTATTTGCATAAGGATTTACTGAACTGAAACATGTGTCTTTCTTGTGGGTGTAACACTGCATCTTGTAAAAGGTTTTTGTTTAAGTCCAACAGTTTTTATTTCTTCAGTACAAATTATGTTTCCCTGCTATTAACATAAGATGTGGTTCCACAAGTAAACTTGTATGACCAAAGTACTAACCTTAACAAGGAAATTGTCATGCTAGCTCATTCTGTGCTGCTTGGGGCATGTTTGCAGTTGCTTTTCACACTGAGTTGTACAATATATTAGTTGATAAAAGTCTTTTTAGTGAGCAGTAAGATTCCCTTCCAGAAGTAACTGCTATCCTATAAATGTAATCGCTTTTGAAAAGCCATGTCAGGCCTATGCAAACCCATTTTTTTCAAGTATTAAAAATGTAGTGTCAACTATGGATCACACACTCAACATCAATTTTGTTTCAAAAAAAAAAAAAAAAAAAAGACATACTAACATCAATCAAGAACACTACCACAAGTTACTGTGGTTAGTGTCTTAACTTAATGCATCTTAAGTAAGTTTGATTACATCCTAACACTCAACCAAGAAGACTAGAAAAGCTAGTCCTGTAGATACAGCTTTAAGTAGTCATCACTGATCAAGATATAAAAAATCAATGTCAGATAAGTCTGTGCATCCATTGCCTGCTATCTTTGTAGTGGTTGAAAAGGTGTTAAATATGATTATCAGCCACATCCATTATAACTATCATTGGAATTACAGCTAGTATAAATATTGATATTATACTTGCTGCACATAATATAGCCTCAGAAGGCCAATCTTGTAACCGACTGATCTACCACTGTCAACTACTCCAGAATTAGGTTATTGTGCCTATACTGAACACAATACTGACAGCTAGTACCATCTCCATTATTCATTGCTTTGTTTTAATGTTGACCTACCTTTCATGCCACTTGCTCAATCAGCACATGTATCTTTGTTGGCTGATACTTCAATCCTTCACAGTGTCTGTTCAATGGAAGCGCTACCAACAAGCAATGAACCTCTTCCTCCTCGGCATATCATTCCATGACTTCCATAGGTCTCCCATTTCTTTTATTTGGCGTAAGGCTTTTGATGGAAAGAATACTTTTGGTGATTTGTGCGGTGGCTTGTTCCTGAAGGTACAGTCATCTCATGCTTATCTGAAAAGGAGCACTTCATTCATTCTATATGCTTGGTATCTTGAGGGCTGCGTAAGAGTGTACTGGAATATAAAACTCTGCACATAATTTCTTCAATTCATGTCCTGCAGTCATACCCTTTAAACTTCCATGCATGGTTCAGTAATGACAAGTGAGGAGTTTTGTCGATTTCCAAGATCACAAAAAAAAAGGAACTCATTGACTAATTGCTTATATAATTTGCTGCTTAACTGGATGTATATAGTGAAACTGTACCACTTTATGGTGCAGGTTCATTTACCAAATAGTATGAAATGATTTCACGCGTTGTTTTTAAAAGTGCATAGCAAAACAATGTATCTAGAAAGCCCTTAACAATGCTCTTGATGTTTTTTTTTTTCTTTCTCTGTGATGCTCTCGTGACAAAAGAATGATCATTTTTCCTTTCTTTCTTAAATTGCACCGTATTTTATGTACAGATGATCCTATTAAGCAAAACGAGACGTAGCTCCTAACATCATTCAAATTCAAAACAGCAAATCTAGCGCCTGTGAGTGGGTGATAAACCATAATCCAACTTTGTAAAGCGGGGTACATGCGTTTTGCATGTGTGAGAGTTCACTTTTGAAATTTTAGGTGATAGAAATTTTATAATTTCTAAAATATGTTTTGTAGGAGTCGCCAGCTCTGGAGAATCCAATAACAGAATTGGCTAAGCGACTGGGAATTCCACTTTCTGGAGTGAAGTTTCAGCAAGTTTTGGTGACCTAAATCAATGATAAAGAACTTGTGGAATTGTCATCTAGGCTTGCTGGTCAATCCCTTCCAGCTAGTGACCAGGTTGCATCAATTCAGGTGCTTGCGCAGTCATGCCTCACTATTAATGTAACTCACCTGTACTTACTTTCTGAGAGAATTTTGGAATTTTTGTGTGATGTCAAGGTACTTCGCGGATCATTGGAAAAGTTCTCCAGCCAGCCTACTACAACTGCAGGAACCAGGACCTTTGCTGAGGGACTATCAACGCTTTAATCCTGGGCGACGCTTATTCTCGCGATGGTTTCACTCCTTAGGTCTTCCATCTGCATCTGTTATTTGCATACTTAATCATCCACCCCTTTCACAAATCTAGAAGTCCGCCTTAGAAATTGAATTGATTCTATAACAGTTTTCGCCTGGTCCATGGATTATTCTCCTTTTGCGATAGCTTCAATTGCTCTAAAATGAATGCATATTTGATGTTTTGGGGACTAGAGTAACTGTGAATTTTTACACTACAAAAATCTGCAGTTTGTCATGTCAATTATACTTTTATCATGGCCATGGAACTTATATATCCATGTTTTTTGGCCTGTTTGATATCAATAGGCACAGAACAGTTCAAAATAAAACCGTGGCATCTCCTGTCAGGTTCTTTGTGGTGGTTAGTTAGAAATTGAGCATGTGCAGATAACTTGGTCATAGCCAGAGGTTGATATGCCTGAAAATGATCATTGTTCATTATCCATCATAAACTTCTCCATTAAAGCAAAGTGGCTTATTAGCAATATTTCAAGCGCTTTCGAATATGATTTCATTTTCATTTTGCAACAAGTGCAGGGGAAATCCATTGCCAGTTTTTTCATAGCAAAATGGAAGCTTCCGTTTTTCCATTTGAAAAGTGCTTGCAGGTATGTACAGTAGTATACAATCTAGTGATCCACCACAAAACGACCAGCAGTCAGTTGAATTAATACGATCTCTTTCTTTTTTCATTCTCCTACTTATCCGTTATCGCTATGTTGTATGTATGATGATATACCATAAAGTTGCGCATGGATGACATCCCGCTTGTTGAGCGAGTATGGAAGGCTGCTTTCCACATGAGATGGCATCTTGCAAGTTGTGCACTTTTGCTTGGTAGGTGCTTTTGAACATAACCGTTGTGTTAGACTGTTAGAACGTCATTTTCGTTTGCGCCTAAACTGTTCCAGTGTTTGCCCTCATATACATCTTTTTTACTCTTTTGCTTCAGGTTCTAACAGAACATTTGCTTCATGTAATCTGCTAGAACTTTCGTGCCTGCCAACAGCACACCCGTGGAGCCATTCCTTGCCATCAGTTAGTCTGTTAGTGCAAAGTCATAGTCGCATCAAAGTGATAGCGCACTGAACTGGATTCCTTTTTCTTTCGAGGACGAGGACTGGGACGCGCACAATTTCGTGCAGCCTGGCTGGGCGTGGAATGTCCAACAACACGTGGTTAGCCCAGGCGAAGAGCTGAGGCGGCGTGGCAAGACGCCTATGGTCGCGTGGAATTCCAAGAAAACGGGGTTTTGTGTGAGGTTGAGCCTGCAGGTCAGCGGCACATGTTTTCAGTTTTCATTCTCCTGCCCCCTCCCATCTGACCAAAAAGGACGCTGCCTTGCATTGCATTTTGCTATGCTACCTGTTGTTTAAACACATAAGGCTTTTCATGTGTCAATCAATTTCAACTTTAATTTGATTTTATTTTATATAAAAAAAGTATGGTATCACTAAATAGTTTTATTATAAAAAATATATATTGATCTAATGGTATTTTTAGCAAAGTATAATAAATATTAGTTGTTCTTTGTCTATATTTGATCACATTTAAGATTAGTTGACTTTTAGAAAAACGAGATGCATTTTTTTTAAAAAAAAAGAAAGAAACGAAGGGCGACCATTAGTCCTCCTTGCTCAGCGGGGCACAAGTAGAGACGCCGGTCGCATACAAAAGCATGTGCTCGCTGTCGTTGTCCTCGCGTGTACAGAAAAAGGGCGGAAAAACGCCGTCTTGAGTATCTCCAACGATACTACCGGATTAGTACGAATTATTGTCGGGTGTCGCACGACCACGCGTTCCGGCTCTCCTGGAGTCCTCGTGCGTGCCCCGTAACCCTCATCATAACTTCGTATGCATTTTGGTGAAAATAAATTCGCTTTTTTCGCCAGCAGTCAAAAATGAATTTTTTTTGAAAATAGGATGGTGCCAAAATAAATTCTTAGTTTTTTTCCTTTTTTTTTTGAGCAAAAAAATTCAGCTGACGTAACGCCGCTACCACTTTTTCTAGCAGATCTAAAAATAAATTTCAAGCTGAACCAGACTACAAGTGAACCAGCCTGGCCGACCACGGGAGTCACTGTTTGCAGGTGACTGTTAGCCCGTGGGCCGGTCCTCCCTGTCCCAGGCCCAAGTGGGAAGCCGGCATCCGTCCTAGCGGTTCCAGAACCTTCCTCCTCCTCAGATGGGATCGTGAGTCGCGCGCCGAAACTGGAAAAACCACCACCAACCCCAACCGGCGGCGGCAGGCGGGGGCACCGATTTTCTCCATTCCACCTCGAGCTCGACCGCGCCGCGCAGAGCCTGCTCCTGCCCTTGCCACCCAGCGGAGCTGCTCCCATTAAAAACGAGGGCCTGGCTGCCGCCTCGTTGCCCACTCCCACTACGCCTCCCCTCCCAGGCCCCACGCCGCGAGAGAGGGTGACGGAAAGCGACGCGGCGCTGGAGAGAGGGAGGAGGGGCCAAGGGGAAAGGGGAGGCACCGCACCAGAACCTCGGTAGCCGCCGCCGCCTCCGATCTCCGCGAGGTACCTACTGCCTCTTCCCTCGCTCTCCTTCCTGTACGCCTTGGGGGGTTTTGTAGGGGTGGTAGGATCTCTCCGTTTCCGGCGTCCCACCCAGAAGGTCCCTAGGTGGTGTGGTGTTTGGTCTGGCCGCCGCTCGACTCTCCGGAGTCTAGTGGATGGATGGTGGGATCTCGCGTTCTGTTCTCCAACTTTGGGTCTCTCGTTAATTCCTAAGAAGAAGAAGAAAATTACTGACCGCTACGCGGGGCTCTTCCGTAGGTCGCATGACCGCATCAGATTTCGCCATTTCCCGCATGTAATTCCTTCCAACTTCGATGAGAAATTAGGATACTGGAGAACTTTGAGATTTTCGGCCCTGGGGTGGATTTGGAGGTTTATGGAGGGGCCCGCTAAGGGGCTGTGCATGTCCAGTGAACCTCTCCTGGTTTGGCACTTCTCCGGGGAACTTTTTACAATATAAATCATCAAGCGGATTGTTCTGTGAAGTTTCAGCAGAAGACTTAATTAAATTTAAAATAACCGATGTGTGGTTTACTGATTCCCTGAGCTTTCGCGAAGGGCAGGGAGCATTAGCGATGCCTGCCTTTTTTCATACCGCCCGTAGATCAACCTAGCCCTTCCTCATGGAGGATGGATTGCACGTGCTCATTCTCCTCCTTGGTAGAGATACCACTGGGACACATCAGCAGCCCCTGCGTGCGTGTCTATGTTCTTAGCTGTGTTATTAGTAGTGAACAAATGGAGTCTGCTTATGAGGTGTCGAGATTTTTTTTCCAGGAGATGGATTTGGGATTTATTAGAGTTGGTTAAGATGTGCGTGCGTGTCCAGTGGACATCCTCTAGTTTGGTATGTATATAGGATTTTTTACACCAAACAATCAGGCAAATTGTTCTATGAAGTTATGCCCCAAAAAAGGGAAATAGAAATCTGTATGGTTTATTGATTTCCCGGAGCTTCAAGTGAAGGGTAGGAGCATTAGCGATGCTCTGTTTTTTCATACGGCTCCACAGATTAACTGTTACCCTTTTAATGGAGGAATGGATGCCATGTGCCCGTTTCCTCCTTGGTAAAGATACCATTGGGATACATCACCAGCCCATGTTCCCCCTGTGTTCTTTTTGAATTATTGTCTTGGTTTAGCAGGTGGGCAAAGGAAGCATGACTTTTAATCTCATAGCTTTGTGTTGATACTTGCAGAAATTGACCATTCCTCTGTAAATCTAGGTAATTTTCATGTCAATGTATGAAACTTGTTTAAAAAATGGTGTTTGGCCCTGATTATCTGGATTCAAGCATGTCCTAGCAAGCTTTTCCTGTTACTATGTTGTTTCATACTTTTATATATGTGGATTCCTGAGAATAGCTTCCTGGTCTCAATTAATGTTGTGTACTTGTGTTTGAAAGAAAAAAATATGATAGTTTCTGCTAGTCCATGGTGGCTTTGATAACCGATGACTATGTTCCTCCCCTTGAATTTGAAGGGTTGTGGTTTCAAGATGTCGACCAGCACATTTGCGTTACTTCCTGCACACTGCTGGGCAATGTTAGAACACAGGCCAAAAACAGCGGTGAAGAGCCCTTCTACCCAAAGCTTCCTCTGCCAAGGTGTGAAGGTCCCAAGCCTGATGCACTCCAAGAAACTTGATGTCTCGCCATGGCTGTCCACAAGGTGAAGCTTGTCACGCCTGAAGGCCAAGAGTATGAGCTCTGAGGCTCCAGACGACACCTGGCTATCCTTTGATGCGGCCGAGACTGCCGGTGTGGGAGTTTTGCTATAAAATGCCGTGCCGTGTGCTTGCTCCACCTGAAGTTGGCAAAATCGAGTCTGGTGCTGTTGACCAATCGGATGGATCCTTCCTCGATGATTTGGGCAGCAGGAGGAGGGCTATGTGCTGACATGTGTCCCCTACCCAAAGTCCGACTGTGTCATCCACACCCACAAGGAAGGTGACCTGTACTAGGGGCTAGGGCTTCCTCAATTTGGCAAGGGACCAATTGCCTTTCAAGTGTGTTGTCAGCAAGCCCATGTGCCCTACCAGTTGTTGCGCGAACTGTTTGGCACCAAACTTTTTGGTGGTGTTGCTGCGTTCGCTAGTTTATGTTCGGGGTTGCTGGTGCATTAAAATTGGGAAACCCATGGGAATACTAGCTAATCAATAAAAAACTGATAAGCAATAGTATATTTGAATGGCCTTTTGTTATGTTTGGAGTAGGTTGAAGTATTATTGATTCTGAATCTTACTGCAGCATGCTGTCATCCATTTAGTTACAAGCATCTTTGTCATGCGATTGGTGTTCGCCAAATTGCAGCGTGTTGTTGCTTTTTGTTCTGGATACATAAACTGCGTACGCGCGTGAGAACTAAAATGCATGACATGGTGAAACAACTACCCAACAAGGCAACAAATCCAGTCGCGTCTGCATGCTTTCGGCAGCCGCTGAATCTTGAATTTCATTGATCCGATGCTGAATGCAACAGCTTGCTCGTGTCATCCCTGATAGCGAATGCCTTGGTAGGTGGCAGTATAGTGGCATATTCCAACCCAACTGCATGCGCGTTTGGCTCTTTTGTCCTTGTCTACCCCATTTGAGTACTTGGGGCACTTAGTCTTCTTTTCTTGCCTAACTCAGTTGGAGTTGCATTAACGATGGCAATTACATGACCTAGTTTTCCTTCACTACCTCAAATTTTGATTCATTTCCATGTGCCGTTATATTTCCGAAATTTGATCCATTTCCTGTGCTATTTATTTGAAGATATCATAGTTATACGGCTACAAATGGGTTTACTAGAATTTAAGAGAACATAAAAAAAACTGTGAACTCAATACCATGGCAATTCACATGGCCTAGTTTTCCTTCACTACTTCCTCAAATTTTGATTCATTTCATGTGCCGTTATATTTCCGAAATTTGATCCATTTCTGTGCCATTATATTTGAAGATATCATAGTTATACGGCCACAAATGGGTTTACTTAGAATTTAAGAGAACATAAAAAAAAACTGTGAACTCAATACCATATCGAGTCTTTCGCCCATACGGAAAACGACCAAATAGCCAATACTGTATGCAGATATAGAAAAGATGGCATAGCTAAAGTTATGACAGAACAACAGCTGTAGCCAAAAAACCAATATTATTGCTCACCATTTATCGATATAACAATGAAGAAGCAGCATCTGGATCACTAAAGCAGTGACATCTCGAAAAGGCAAATGCTTAGTTGATGTACGCTTTTCCTATGCAATCATGCCTGCAGAAACTATATGTACTTCACAAAGACACTCAATAATGGTGATCTCAACACCTTTGACACACTACGAAAGGCACGGCTGAAAGCTCAGAAGCATTTTCGGTGGACGATAGCAGGGCCGGATTCATCGTGCACTCTTCCTTGGATATCCACATCTGCAACAGGAAAATGATTGAGTAAGAAGTCTATATATTGTGAAAACAATGCTTCAAAATTGAACTGATATTAGTTTGTATTCATAGCCTGTGGCTTACAATCAAAATTACTGGAAATTGTCCAATTTATTAATTTTGATGTGCTCATGCACTTGTCAATTTGGTTTATTGCTGTGTTTGCTTAAAAAAGGAAGATGAAACAAAAAAGGCAACCAAGAAAGCATCTCCATGATAAGATAATAAATACACAAAAGTGGAAAAGGACCTCATGTTATTGGTACCTGCTGGAATGTACTGAGCGAGGCAAGGATTGAAACCACCAATCCAAACACTGTATTTTTCCTCTGGAGGCTTTACCAATCTTTGATTTTCATACTGCGTCGCAAGGGCAGTGGCACTTTTGCTCATCCTGTCAGCAATGCCAGGAACATGGTCGTTCCTCCACTGAGAACAATGCTTATAGAGATCCTTCCTGATATCAACATCACATTTCATGATAGAGTTGTAGGTGGTCTCATGGATGCCAGGAGCTTCCATCCCAATCAGCTTACGGCTGGAAAGCAACTTCTGGGCATCTAAACCTTTCCGCCAATGGTGATGACCTGCCCATCAGGCAAATCGCAGCTCTCCTAATCGTGGAGCTGCTCTTAGCAGTCTCGGAGCTCTCCTGTCGTGAATCAAGGGCAACGAAGGCCAGCTTCCTTTATATCTCTTTACTATTTCCCGTTCTGGCTGTTGTAGTGAAGGAATAACCCCTTTCCGTGAGGATCTTTCATGAGGTATCAGTCAGATCACGACCAGCGAGATCCAACCTAAGAATAGCATGAGGTGCCAGATCCCCTAGATTGGCATCAAGTACAGTGTGTGTCAGCACCATCAACAGAATCAAGCACAATACCTGCACAACATAGGTAGAATGATGTCAGATCACCAATGTCGAGAATCAAGGATGAAGTTTGTTTGTGGAACCCAACAAAGTTAATAGGTGAAAATGAACACGTACCTGTTAAAGTAATCACTGCATATAGGGAAAGAACAGCTTTGATAGCAACATACATTGCCGGTGCATTGAATGTCTCAAAACATAATTTGGGTCATCTCTGTTTGCCTTTGGGTTCAGTGGAAAGTTTGTCAGCAGAACTGGATGCTCTTCGTGAAAGCAAACATGCAGTTCATTGTAGAAGGTGTGGTGCCAGATTTTTTCCATATCATCCCAGTTGTTCACTTATACCATGCCCAATGGGGTACTTGCCGTCAAGATATTCTCTTTTGACTGTGCCTTCGCCACTCATAGGCGCCCTTTTGGCCCATTCCAACCATCACACCTGTGCCGCAGGGCGCCAACAATACTAGGGAACACTGCTCTGGGCGCATCATCACCAGCAAAAGCCAGCCTGCAGAGAGGAGAAGCATAGGCTGGTCATTCTGCAACAACCCTTTTACAGGTTTCTGTGAGATGAATGAATTAACAGATAGAATGAGCGCCAAAACCTTGACCATTCCGGGTGCCATTGTCACACACAAGTGGCTGGATATCCTCACCGTCAGCCATTGATCTGCACAGACAATTTGAATTAGGACCATCTCAAATATATTCACTCTTGTTAAAAGCAAAAAAAGTTGAACCTAGTTCGCTACTTAGATGGCTTTGTAAATTTAAGTTGAGACTGGTAAGGGAAGACCATATAACTTTCAGATACATAATGTTTTAAGAGTAATTTGAAAATATAACTTTCAGGTACATAATGTTTTAAGAGTAATTTCAAATAGTAGCCAAGTAAAAAAAAAACGAAAGGTTGTATTTAGCAGGTAGGTCAAGTTGCAGCAGGATTATTAACATTAAAAATCTTTGAACAAGGACCAGCTTGTAAATAGACTAACAGCTTTGAGGGAAAACATATAACACTGCGATCAATCATATAAAGTGGGATTAATTATGCCCAAGATACTACAGAGCTGGCATAAGTTGGTCCTGTCGGGCACAGACATGCTCACTTGTTCGCCCATGTGCCACCGAGCCTAACAAAATGAATAAAAAAAACTACAGCTGTACTGATCAGAATTATTGCTGTTGCTGCACATCCAGCATTCCAGCCTATAGCTGGATAATTCATTTAGCCGTAGACGATGGAAGTCTAGAAAGTCCGTGTGCCAGCAAGAGGTCAGTAGTGGCACCTTATCATCATTCCGATTCCAGCTAGCAAAAGTTATCAACTAGATTGTTTATTCCAAAAAAGAAAGGGAAAAAAAAAACAATAGCAGGCTGTTTGACAGATTGAGCTGTTTAGACCAAGATAACCTGACAAAGATTCAGGTTAGTGTTAGCAGTATTTGACATGAAGATACATATTTTTTAAAAAGAAACTGTATTTTTATTCATAAACAAGTATGTACAAGAAGAAGATCACAAGTATGAACCACTGGATGGGATCTAAAACCAACCCGGCTTCAAGATTTACAGAAACTATTTGTAGGCTCACGGCCATCCACAATGATGAGCAAAACATCCAACTAAAAACCTTTCAGTTCATTCATTTCCCACGAGTATCCTCCAAGTAACTGACTTGCCACCTCGAAACCAAAAAAACAAGCACCATGAGATGAGATCTAGGACTAGAGCATGCACCTCCACCGCATATATATCAAATCGATTTCTGTTCCGAGGATCCGGTTATAACCCCATACATGAACTACCAGTACTTTTTTCGCTTCTTGGTCGAAGGGGACAAAACAACACTAGCTAATATGTACTGCTTATTATTACGGGATCCGATCAAGCTAGCAAGACACTGCATATTTGCATGAACTCTTCAAGAATTGCAGTTACGCGGCGCCAATTACGAAGACGGATCCATACAGATACAACCGCACGCTTAGGACTGAAAAAGAAACCAACTCCAATTAAGAGCAAAGGCACCTCTCAGCTTTGGCAAGGTAGGAGGAGCACTTACCAACAGAAGGAGCAGCGCTTGTGGCGGCAGGAGCGCGCACAGATGCGGTCGCTCGGTGGTGGATCCGACGGGGAGAGGAGACGAGGAAGGAGGGCGCTGCGGTGAGGTGTGCGGTGTGCTCTGCTCTGGAAGGGGAGAAGGCCAGAACGGCGTCCGTTTCATTTATACGCGTGGCGACAGTTTAGCAGAAAAGGAAGCGGCATCGGGGCCAAAGCCAAAATTCAGGGAAAACCATCCAATTTGACCGTCGTTTTGATTCTATAACTGCTTTCAAACAAATTGAGGCCGAATTTTCTACCTTGTGGGGCAAGAGATATAGGTTCCTGCCCTCGCCAGGTGTGGCCTTGGTTTGGTTTTTTGGTTTACTTTTGCTTACACAGGTTTGAACTCTCCCTTAAATTAAATACATGTGAAGTCCGCTTTAAAGAAAAAAAGATATAGGTTCTGTTGTGGATTTGTGAAACAACACCTCACAAAACCCCTTTTCGCAGTATTGTGCGTTTGCATCACGGACTTCGCCGCGATTTTACCCATGTGTGATCTACTTTCGTTTTCACTTGGGGGTGCTCGCCCACCTCGGACACTTCTCTCCCTCTTTCCTTCAATTTTTCTCTAGGATTAGGAGGTTCAAGGATTTTTTCTCAATCACGTAAAAGGTGTTTTTACATTAATAGAAAAAAATTTTTAGATAAACACGCTCTCAAGGGACCCAGCCGGAGCATTAGCGCTCTCTAGAAGAATCTAAGAGGGCAAAAAGTTTTTCGGTTGAGCATTAGCGCTCCTAGAGAAGAATACATTGACTTGTTAGAATACTACTCGCTTCATAAAAACATCTCACATTTCGCTCCTTCGAGGCTCCCAAGCAACCAGGAGCCAAGGGTTGCACGCTACTAGTAGAGTGGCACCATGGTGTTTTCCTAGTAAAGATCCATCCATGATTTAAGTTAGATTGGTAGTTGTTTTCAAGTACTATTATATAGTTGTTTAACCGTGTTACCATGATGATGTATAATTATATATAGAAAAAAATAACCCTCGAGGGTATGGCGGTGTCACAAGCCGGTTAGATTGGGTCGGTCGTGACCGTCGACGACGAACTCAAGGTGGCGGCGGCGGCGAGGCCGCCCTGGGGGGCGGTTGGGGGCGGCGATATAGGGGAAGGAGGGCGACGCGGCGCCTTATTTTCTTTATTGCTTGTCTCCCAAGAGATTACATACCCCTTACTTAATCAAGCAATCTCTCTTAAGGTTTCGCTTATATGATTGGAATCCTTTTACGAGCAATCCTATTTATTTCCTAATAAGGATTTTCCTTATAAAGTTGGAATATCTCTTTGCACATTAAAAAGTCCTTGGATAATCCTATCATAATGATGAGGCCGAAGGCGTCATGGGCCGGCCGTTGCGGGTTGGGCTGCCCTAGCCGATCTGGCAATTTCCAAAACCGCACGTGATGCACAACTCATGGACATTATACTCCTAAGAAGAACCTTCCTATACAAGTCAAGAAACCCTTGAACCCTTGTCCTACACATACATAGCACCACCGCTAAATCCCTGCCATAAGATTAGGTTCTGATCTGGGGACTTATGTTTTAACGGGAGAAAGATCAGGATCTTTACATCGCCGCAGAAACCTAAAATATGCGAGGTGGAGAATCAACTCCACTCTTGAAGCATCCCACCATTGGGACGCTACCACCCGAGCTACAACTCTATGATGTATAATTATTGCTTCATTTTGCCCTATAAAAATACCTATTGCCAAAACACTATAGCACCTAAACTAATGCATGAAACTTTAACAAAAATTATGAATAGAGAATGCAATCATTTATGTCCAAATAATTTCATCTCGAACAAAAGCTTGTACAATTGCATCTTTTATAATAAGAAATTATTTTCCGAACAATCTTTTATAATAAGAAATCAACACTACAAGAGCCGTGAGTACTTGTTTCATCCACACTCTATCCGTCTCTTTCTTCTGTTGCAATTTTCCATAAACCAATTTAGATGCTAACATTGTTTGATAATACGGTAACACACCTCAATCTGCAACAGACAACAACAAGCTTAGTGTGCTCTTAAAATAAGTACTTCGCACAAAGAAATAACCACACACAAATGTCTATCGGCAATGAAACTCGCCGAAGGCCTGTTTGGTTTCCCCCCTCCTAAAACTTTAGTAGGTGACTAAACAATAGATTAAGGCCTGTTTGGTTCCCTACGGGGACTACTGACTAATTTTTACCGATTATTCCTAATTTATCCAACAACAAGATTAATGGACTAATTTTTAGTCCCAACTAGTCCTAGTCCATTAGCCCCTCTTGAGAGTCTAATGGGACTAGTGCATTGCTCTTAATCGGTCGTCAACTCATTTGTGCACTTGTCTTATTGCATCTAGTCATTTCCCTAAATCACTCATTAGTCATTTGAACTAAACATCTTATAAATGAGACTAAAAATTAGTCCCTAGTCCTATGAAAACCAAACAAGCCCTAATTTTGGAGTCACTGGTTGTTTTTTTTGGCTTTGGTGACTAAAAAAGTTTTTATATAGTTCATTTAAGTTGGTGTGTTTGGCTCCAAAAGTGACTAAAAGTTGAGATTTAACCCCTTTTTAGTCACTTTTATAGCTCTCTTGGGTGATTTGGGACTACACTGTTTAATCAGTTTGTTTAGAATTTAATTTAGTCGGCTCTCTAGTAACTAAACTTTGGTCACTAAACTTTAGAACATGGGGTCGAAAAGACATAGGTGATGCTCATTATATTTCTTAATTAGTGTTGTAAGTATTTTAAAAGAGTACGTAACAACTATAACCATATACACCCGTTTACTTGAACTTATCCATAGTGGTATAGTGTTTTTCTCTCACAACAAAAATAGTATCGGTTGGCTTATCGGCCCCCAAAAACAATAGGTCAAACAATCAAATAACATTTGACACATATAAATCAAAGCTGCAATAAAACATTTTTAGCATGCTAGAGGAAGAGCTGCAGTGACCAGCAAACGATGTTCCATCACTCGTATCTTATGAAATAGACACCTTGACCGGCAGCCAGATCGATGTTGAGATTTGAGAACAAGCAGAAAGCTAGCTAGAAGCCCTAGTAGAACTAGAAGGATTTCATATAGAGGCTAGCCGAGACGCGAGGTCCACTTCATTTTGGGATGCCTTTTCATTTACTAGTACTTCCAAAGACGTCACAGACGTTCCCCCGTCTTCATGTCGAGCACAACGAAGACACCATCAAACCACAAGAACACCCGCCGCTCCTCTGATCGCCGAAGCGCTTCTCCAGCTGGAGCCGATGATCCATCGATGGCATCAGCCTCTCCGCCATCATGTCGATCTCCACATTGCCGCCCAGGTGCCTCCTGACGACAGAACCCAGACGGACACCGTGCCCTGGTGCGTGGCGACGAAGCTCAGCTTCCCCTTCCGTCGACGACGCCAGCTGGGACGACGATGTCAGCGGAGTGGAGGTCTTTGAGGATATCCACTGAGCCCACGGCGGCCGCGTTCACGTCGTAGGTCAGGATGCTCGCAGACGTCGTCCTCTGTCACCAAGCCGGCGCTGCGGTGCAGTAGCCAGTGGACGACGCCGCTGACGACGACCGCGTCGTCTTTGGCGCTGCCCAGGCTCAACATGCACCACCAAGGGCACGGATGGTTGGCGGTGGTCTTGACGGGGCTCCATCCCAGTGAGGCGCTACCGCCGGCGTCCGTCCGACGACGACACGGTCTGCACCCTGATGCGCACCGACGTGCGGTCAGGTCCCTGCTGCCCATGTCCGCGGCGAGCAGCATGAAGGAGCAACCGATCCGATGCCGTCGGCGGCGGTGAGCAGGGCGCAGTAGTCGATCACGAGGACTCCGCCGAGTAGCCCGAGGTAGGGGTCAGCCCGATGTCCGGCGCCAAAGGGAGAAGGCGCGGCTGCCGGTCATGCCTTGGGGTCGTACACGCACAGGTCTCTCTTCCGGCGCCTGTTCATCGCTGCGGCTCAGGACGACGAGCCCGTTGCGTGACGTCCAGGGCACGTACGACCGCTCCAGGAGGCCCGCGGCGGCGAAGCTGCCGCTGCGCGATATGAACGGCGACAGGGTACCTCTCCATGGATCGAAGGCCAAGGTGTGCGGGTGCACGATGGAGAAGGTCTCGCCCGAGGACGCCAAGGGTCCTGGAGGGCACGACGGCGTCGGGACCTTCCAGACGCGCGCGGCGGACAGTCCTGCTCAGGATCTCGCGCCGGGCTGCCCGTGGCGGCGCACCGGAAGATGGTGGCAGCATCGGTGCGTGCGGCGATCTCGGCAGGAGGCACACCGGGGCTGGAACCGGCCGTGGTGGTGCGCACGTCCGGCGGCTGCGTGCCGGCATTGTTCGCTTGCCTGCCCGGCGTTGTTCGCTTGCGTGTAGGCATCGTTGGCTTTGATGTGCGCGACTCACCTTGGTCTTGTTTGCCACCTCATGTGCGTGTGTATATATATGGGGTACCTGCTATCTTTGCAAATCCGAGTAGAATACTGATACATGGCCGAAAGTTCTATAAAAGTTTATATTTTAGGGCCTGTTTGGTTTAGCTTCGTGAGCCGCTTCAGGAGTCACTTCAACAATTTATTTGCCAAACGACCCGCTCCCTCACCAGCTCGCTGGGCCGCTCCCTGAAATTCCGCTGAGACAAGCTCTTGTGCAAGGTGAAGCTGGAAAAAAGCAGTTTTGCTTAGCTTCATCTGACATTTTGTGGGCCCCACCATGTGCAATGACCCCCTCTCTCGTACGCAGGTGCTGGTACCCTTGTGAGACTGGACGCCGGTGCGCCGCTGCGGAGCGGGCGGGCGCAGCCGTCAGAGCCAGGCGTGAGGCCGTCAGGCACATGCAGCCGAATGGCCGAAGCGGGTGAGCGCAGCTGCCGGACAGCCGGAGCCACGAGCAGCCGTCGGAGCACGCACGGCGCGGCCGGAGCGCGAGCAGTGGCCTCAAGCACCTCGAGCGCTGGACGCAGACGCCACCAGAGGGCCACGCAGAGTGCAGAGAACCTGCTGCCTGAACGCCGCCGAGCCATGCGCGCGGATGCGGTCGATGCGCCTTTGCGCGGATGGTGCTGGGCCCTTATATGGGAGTGCAAGAACAGAGATGTGTGCTGCGAGGGGAGAGAGATCAGAGATGTGTGCTTGGGGAGCGAGAACCACAAAGAGGGCAGAGATGCCTGCTGTCGTGCAGCGTGGGGAGGGGAGGGGGGAGAAAGGTGCGTGTGTGCTGTGTGCCATGCTGCTTGGGCAAGCGTGCAGAGGGAGAAGGAAAGTTGAGATTAGTTAGGAGGGAAGGGTATTTTGGAGACTTTGTCATTGCATGAGTATGAAGCTGTTTTTGCCAAACAGATGGATAAAAACAGCTTAGCTTTTCTAGAAAGTTGTTTTATGAGGCTAATATTATTTCGGGTTTTCGAACTTGGCTACTGTTGTCATCCAATTTCCAAACTTTAAAATACCATTTTGGGTCCTCATCCAAATTCAAGCCAAAATATCATTCTGTTGTCAATGGTTTTTAGTAAAATGGTAGTATGTACTTTTGTTAACTTTAATGATGCAATGGGGCGTTTCGGTTAAAATCCAAGTGGCCGGGAGCATCTCATATGCTCTTAAGTGGGTGAGTCAGTTAGGACATGCCACATCAGCAATGACATGTCAAGTGGAAGTTTGGACTAGAGTGAACTAAAAAAATCAAAATTAGTGCCTCAAAAATGTTATTTTCAAGTTTATGGACCTATGGTGCATTTAACTCTTTCTTTATTATGTGCAGAAAAATGCAAATAGATATATTACGGACGACATGTAGGTCCTACATGCCCGAGTGTGCCACGTCGGCGTTTGAGACCTAGATGACACCTAACGCTAAGTTCGGGGACCCAAAAATAGCATTTTGAAAGTTTGGGATATGGATGACACTTGAAGCCAAGTTCATTAGTTTAAGGACAAAAAAATGTCATTTTGACAATAGAGGCACTGGCCGAGCCTGGTAGAGGCCAAACTGGGCCATACCCCTCTGCCTCCGTGATTTCAAGGCCACAAGTCTCGTGTTGTGCATGTCCAGTGCATGCTCTTTGTTTATTCTTCTATCTATACATATTATATGTGCTAAAAAGTAGTTAATTAGTAATATTTTGTTGTCAATTAAGACTTTATGATGCTGTTTAGCCAGTTTTTTTATGCTCCTCGGCAATCTTGTAATCAATTGTATTTTATATACAATGACTTAATTGATCCCCCTCCCCCCCAATGTTTTGTTTCTGGCTCTGCTAATAGAGGGACCTGATGACACCTTGCCAAGTTGAGGGACTGGCCATGAATATTCCTGTACAAACTTGAAAAAAAAAATTATACACCTTACTAGTGCGTGCATCTGTCTTTTTTTCTTTAAGTCACACAAAAAAACCGTTTTGGGCTGTTCTTGAATACCTGCCTCACGCGGTTCATATTTGTCCCCCTCCCTACCGTCGGGTGTGCGCTGACCAACCTCCAAGTCGATCGCTTGTCTCCGTGCCTCCTCCGTCCTTCCGTGGCCTAACCCCGAATGCTTTGTTGGCATTCTCTGTGATCTACCAAGTCACTAATCTCCATCCATTCAATAATCCTCAAGGCATCTGAAAGGTTTGTTGCTTGCATTTGCTATGAGGTGAGTTGATCATCTCCTAAACCGACCAAGTATATATGACTCTAAAGAAGACAAGGGTGGTCCTTTGATCCGAACTTACCACTCTTCCTGCCTGTTCATTCGGCACACAACATTGTCATCAGAACATGCGTTGAGACGTGGACTCCTACTGATTTTTAATTCAGCGTTCTCCATGGGATGTTGGTTGGCAAGGTATAAGAAAAATGCTCGTTCCTCTTCCTCCAAAAAGTTACATGTTCCTCTAGATTTTCTTAACCACAATACTACAACGTTCTCCATTGGATGTTAGTTGGCAAGGTATAAGAACATGGCCGTTCCTCTTCCTCCAAAGTTAAGCACATACTCCTCTAGATTTTTAACCACAATACTACTAATTTGGTCTGCATGCATGTACATACCACTTCTGCATTTCTGGTAGCAATAATATAAGCATTTTTTATTTCTCAGTGCTTATCGCAGGCCATCTACGTCCTGATAACACAAGAACTTCCTCCTACGTCAGCATGCATCATGCAACCCGCATCACCTCTGCTAACCTAATATATCCCATTTATATTTTAAGAAGAAATAAAGCTACAAAGACAAGCACAGAAATCATTAGAAGATTAGTATTTTCTCAAGCCCAATCTATTTATCATAAGTTGACTATTTCTGTGTTGTACATTAAGTTACAATGTCATGACCTAGAAGTGGGCCGGTCCGGAAGGACTAATGGGGCCCGACGCAACGGGCCGTCGGCCCGAGAGGGGCGGGGCGCGCCGTGGGGGGCCGGCGCCCTTGCCGCCGCCGTCTCCTCCCTCCCGTCCGAGTCCAACTCGCCGTCTTCAAGTTAGGATTATCTTAGGACTTTTGGTGTGTAAAGGGGATATTCAATCTATAAGGGAAGACCCTTATTAGAAAATAAATAAATATTGCTTGTAAAAGGTATTCCAATCTTATAAGAAAAACCTTATAGGAGAGATTGCTTAGATTCAAGTCCCACTAGCCGGGCCTATATAAGAGGAGACATGTAATCTCTTTGGGATAAGCAATAAAAATTAGTATCCATCTATTCCCTGCCTCCCGGCCTCCCACCGCCGCCGCCTGCCCGGTCAGCGCCCCGCCGCCCGCCCCCTCTCGCCGTGGCTCCTCCCCTCCTCGCAGTTGCTCGTCTGTCGCTCGTCGCCGCCGGCGAGACTGCAACCCCTACGCCGTCTTGGGCTTCAACGGTCGACGAACACGTGTCAATTGGCCCAATCTAGCCGAATCGACATACAAATATTATCCTCAACCGATCCATGTTTTTCAGCGAGGTGAAGTTGAAGATCAAAGATTAGCATGATGCAATTCTTTAGTTTATTATTAAAATTACTTTTACATTCTCTTAACTTGATTGAAATTATTTTTGCATATTCACAAAGCCTTGAGAAATTTCCTAGTTATAAGTATTAATATGTTTTAAAATTGTTTAAGAGCAATAGAGGGAGTGGGAGTGGGCATCCAGACCTGCAGCAGCTTATTACAAATGGCAGGCATTTAACATCTTATATTCGGGTGAACAAGGCAGACAATAGTACGTAGTAATACATATGTTCATTCCCAGGATAACAGCTCATTGGTGCCCAAAGCTCCTTTCTCTTCAACTCATATAATCTTTTTTTCTTCAAAAAAGAGACAAGAATTAACACAGGTCCTTATCAACAAGGCCGGGTCTCAGCATCTCTGCTGTTCAGTGCATGAGTAGATCGGTCGCACAAAAAACAAAACAAAGCTTGCGTATTTCTTTGCGTCACTGCAAATGGCACTGCTGTATACCTTTCACATATCAACTTGCTTGCACAAACAAGTACAATTATTTGTAGCCATCGACAGCAATGACGCAGTATTTGATCCAAAGTACGTACGATCTAGGCATCTTCGGAGTACTTGTACTGCCTGTGTCCACGACAAAATACATACATAGGAAAAAAGAGACAAGCAGATTGGAGCAAGTTTTTTAACCATGACAAAACAGGACAGCTAGCAGTGATACCAAAGAAGCTCCAAATGGTTCCCCCTCGCGTGTAACGATATCAAGAGAAGATGATAACAAAGATAAAGATGATCCCGAGGAATCAGAGATGTCGATGCATCATCACGAAGCACACATATATAAATATATGAGCACCTGATCACTGCCACTGACGGTATGCATTGCAGTGCAGCGCAGCTGATCTGTGAAGACAGACACCATCAGTATCCGCCATGGCTGTGATTGAGCTCCCGTGCTTGTCGCCGTGGTCCTGGCACTCGCGGGCCTCCTGTGGCTTCTTGGGTCACGAGGCTCACTCCAAGGAGATGAGGGACATCCGGGGCACGATGGGTTGGCCGGTGATCGGCGAGACCTTCTCCTTCATCTCCGACTTCTCGAGCCCGGCGGGGATCCTGAGGCTTCATGCGCGACCGGCAACGGCGGTTCGGCAAAGGTGTTCAAGACGTACGTGCTGGGGCGGATCACCGTGTTCATGACGGGGAGGGACGCCGCCAAGATCCTGCTGTCCGGCAAGGACGGCGTCGTCAGCCTCAACCTGTTCTACACGGGCAAAGCAGGTGCTCGGCCCGACGAGCCTTGCTCACCACCAACGGCGACGAGCACAAGAAGCTGCGACGGCTCATCGGCGAGCCGCTCTCCGTTGACGCCCTCAAGAAGTATCTGGGCTTCATCAACGACCTCGCCGTCCAGACGCTCGACACGTGGCACGGACGCAGCAGGGTCCTCGTGCTGGAGGCCTCGTCGGTAAGCAACGCCGCCGCCGCCGCCGCCGTGGTGGCCGGTGCACGGCAGCACGGGATTTAATAACTGAGTACTATTTTCTCTTGGGATTTGGACTTGATCAGCGACGACGACGACCTCTGGCCCTCGACGTGCAGTTCACGCTCAAGGTGATCGCCAACATGCTGGTGAGCTTGGAGCCGGAGGGAGGAGCAGGAGAAGTTCCGGGCAAACTTCAAAGGTGATCTCGTCGTCGTTCGCGTCGCTGCCGCTCAAGGTCCCCCGGCACGGCGTTCCACCGGGGACTCAAGGCCAGGAACCGGATGTACGCGATGCTGGACTCGGTGATCGAGAGGAGGCGGCGGACTGAGGGCGGCGAGGGCCCCGAGCGACTTCCTGCAGACGCTGCTGGGAAGCACGCCGGCGACGAGGCCGACAAGCTGACGGACGCGCAGCTCAAGGACAACATCCTCACCCTGCTGGTGGCCGGCCACGACACCACCACGGCGGGCCTCACGTGGCTCGTCAAGTTCTCGGCGAGAACCCCGACGTCCTGGAAAAGCTACGGGTGAGCCCCAGCTAGCTCTGAAAAACCTCCGTTGCATCATTGCCGGCGTACGTTCCTGCTCGCGTTCAGCCGTGCTTCAGGCTTCTTGTCACTGATGAGCTTCAGTGGACGTGTGCTTGCAGGAGGAGCACCTGGAGATCAAGGAGAGGCTCAACGGCTCGTCGCGTCTCAGGTGGTCTGATGTCAACAACATGCCTTACACAACCAAGGTGAGGCAAAGATCATCTCAAACCTAGCACCGCCATGCCGTTTCGACGCGTCTTCGTCTCAGTCGGTCTCATAGATAGACATAGCAGGTCTCATCACTAGGCAACTGAATTGATGCAGGTAATGAACGAGACCTGAGGAGAGCAACCATCCTGCCATGGTTCTCCAGGAAAGCAGCACAGGACTTCAGCATCGACGGTCAGTAGCAGTGACATCGTCAATACACCTTGCCTACGACACTAGATAGATGCAGTGGAATCAATCTATGGCGACACGCAGGGTACGAGATCAAGAAGGGGACGTCGGTGAACCTGGACGTGGTGTCCATCCACCATGACCGGCCGTCTTCGCCGACCCCGAGCGCTTCAACCCCAACCGATTCGATGTAAAGTTGGCACGCCGGCAACGCCTGTCACCGGGAGAAAAAGTGTGTTGATGCCAAGTTCTTTCACGCAGGAAACGCTCAAGCCGTATACTTTCCTGGGGTTCGGGAGCGGACCGCGGATGTGCCCCGGGATGAGCCTGGCAAAGCTGGAGATATGCGTCTTCGTCCACCACCTCGTCTGCCGATACAGGTAAACAGCAAAGGAGCAGCCATAGCTGCCCACTGCTTTCCCATCCATCCATCTATCAACAGCTGCTGAAGTCGCTTGGTTTCGATTTGGTTGCAGCTGGAAACCGCTGGAGGACGATGACACCGTGCAGCCCACGCTGGTGAGGATGCCCAAGAACAAGTACCCCATCGTCGCAACCGCCCTCTAAGACCAAGAAACCAAGCCAAAGAGCAGGATACAGATAGTGGTAGAAAGATACACGTTGTTACCACAGCATAGTGATAGAAAGATAAACGTTGTTACCACAAGCATCAACGATATATATGAGGCTATGGTATAATGTTCGCATGAATGTTTTGCTCGATTCAGCACCAGTACGATTTTGAAAAAAAAAAGGCATGATATCAACCAATTTCATTTTCTTAACGAGCTGAGGAAGAATGTACAAATTAATAAAACCCGATAGACGAATTTTCCAATCAATCACGACTGACGAAGTAAGCCCCTTCCTCTAAAAGGATGAGTCAAGCTATCCTGAAGCTGAAAACTCATGCTTGGTCCTGGCCTGTCCTTATCTCCTGAGAGTATCCTTTTATTATTATTTGACATCTTTTGACTCAGCCTTCTCTCTCTCCGTCTCTTTGAAAGTGTACCCCCTCAAGTGTCTCAAATCAATCACTACGCTTTTCTCTCAAAAAAAAAAAAAAAAACAATCACTACGCATGTCTTGCATGTATACACACATTACAGTAGACAGCACTGAATCATGGTAAAATGATCACAATGTACTTTTAAACGTAGAAGATATGGTTGTGCTGTAAACGACTGAATATTTTGCCATCTCAGGCACCAATAGCCTGAAAGGAAATGGCTCAAATCGGAACGCGGAAAACTTACAGGACGCAGCTCAGAGAAACAAGTTCGATCCACTGTACTCATGAGAAGCACTTCCCGTACAAAACATGTCTAAAACTGTGGGGCTAAAAACTCAAATGGCTAATACGAACATGAAACGAACCTATCGTTTGCATCCTGAGATACGGTGAACTAAGACAGTGCTACTCTAAATGAAGACAAATGTCGCTGACAAAAGGACAATTAGTATGCTGCTGTTGAAAAAAATAGCATCATCGTAACTCTCAAAAGGGCAACAGTAACTACTCTGGAACCAGCGCATACGCTGCAATAGGCCAGTGGTGCAGTGTCAAAAAGATCAGCAACCAGATAGCATCACATCCACTCAGGCTGAATAAGCATATTCTCTCTGGTCCTATAAGGAACACGGACAGGGGACAGCTCAAGGAATACCCAGCAATGTGAAGCAACCCATAACCAGTTCCCGATGGAGTGTAACAGCGGTCCTCCAATGCTAAAGGCACATAGTAGAATGGAACCAAAAGAATAATCTCTTTGCATTCATCATCAACTGGCCAGACTAAAATGAGACAACTGAAGTGACCTTAGGACATAAGTAACCAATCCAGAATGACGGTAGCAACCAATCCAGAACAAGAACAAATAACCAAAAAGAAGCCTGCCAAAACAGAAGTCATTTGAGAATGACGTTGTAACACAATATTGAAGATGTAAGATTGAAAACATTACCAGTTAATTTTCCCTAATGGACGATTCATCACTTGCTTTCAGAAGAGGTGACAAGAACATAGATTTTTTCATGTAGTTGTAGGTGTGTTCAAGCCGATTATAGTCAACCCCTTGCTTCCCCAAAAAGAACACAAATGCGGACACTAACTTGCAATCAATACCCCATATCACAGGCATATCCACATAAGCTTAATTGGGACCAAGATCGTCAACACAGCGACAGAATCCATCATTTCATAGCCAAATAGCATATCAAGCAAACATGCAGGATCCAAGCGCCAAGCACTATGACCAAGTCATATGCCTGGCAAGCAGGAAACGATAATAACCCGGTCAGTAATACGGTCTATAACAAAGCAACTGATTTCTCACAGTACATGGCGACTCCAACTAAAGGATAACAAAGTTCCAGATACAATAACAAGCCTTATAATAGTAGATAAACTTCCATACCTGGATGGCACATATACTTCTCATTGTTCTCAATCGGAACTAAGGCCATCAGTAAGGACCTGATCGGTCCACGGCTGTAGCGGTCACCCCATAGCTGCCGCCATCTCCGCTACGACTAGAGTATCGGTCACCACCACGGTCAGATCCATAACGACCACCGCCGCCGCCCACCACCACCATACCTGTCATCTCTGCCACCATATCTGTCCCCTCTCCCACCACCATCACCAGATGGGCACTCTCTAGCAAAATGACCAGGTTTCCCACACTTGAAGCAGTCTCCACCACCACCACCACCACCACCACGTGGTGCACGGCCACCACCATAGTCACGACCACGGTCATAACGAGATCCACGGTCACGGTCATCGCGGTCACCATTACGGTCTCTACCAGGTCCTGTGGCTGAGCTTTATCAACAGTGATGTTCCTCCGTCCAAGTCCAGTCCATTCATTCCCTCAATAGCATCCTCCATGGCTTGCTTCTCGTCGAAAGTTACAAAGCCGAAACCACGAGAACGCCAGAAAATTTGTCAAGAACCACCTGCATATCACCAGCAAAACAAAATTAAATAATAAAACATAAATAAACGAGAGAATACGCTAAATAACAAATAAACCACAAAACAACATTGTACACAATGGATTTATGCTTTACGTCGAGTTGAAAGGATTATCATGCTCGTACAAAGGGCTACTCACACAAAACTAAAGATGAGAGGTTATTCACGTCACCTTTGCCTCAGTGAGGTTGCCGAATTTGCTGAATGCATCCTGAGGCTTTCGTCAGTGGTCGACCAGGACAGATTTCGATGAAGCAACGGAACTCATCAACATCAGACATTACTAGAACAGAGAAACAAATATGTACACATAGTAAGAAATCACTGCAGATTCTGTGAAGGTACAGTGTTCAGTAAACTTTTTAACTCATCCTTACTGATTACGCTAAGGCAGAATAGAAAAAAACTCGACCAACAAAATCCTTCACTGTGATATTTATTTAGAAGAAAAAGGGTTTCCACTGCTTTATTCTTTTCAGAGAAAAGAAGCACATGAAGAGTAAAGCATATATTTTATAAGCAGAAGAACTTCCTCTTAATAATGAAATACATGCTCGAGCATGTTAGCAAAAGAATAAAGCAGAAGCTACAGGCGTAGGCTCACAAGAATTGACTTTGCAGTGTATACAATTTTACTAATTTGCAGAAAACAGTGCACACTGTGCTCAGGAAAAGCGCACCTAACAACAACACAGCAAAGTTGAACTTGAATCATGTGTGCGTGCAACTTATCGATTGGTAGATACAAATACAGAATCCATGTGTGCGTGTAACTTAACGATGGAACACATGGAGATTGTTTGTCAGATACAACATAAAAACAATAATCACGCTCCAGAATTCCAGATCGGGGCATACGCTGGTCAAACTTAGCAAATCCCCCAACCAAATCTTACTAGAGCCACATCACAGACACATGAATGAATCTTACGAAGAACATAGACAAACCGAAAACAGATCGAGCAAACAGAGATCTAAATAACCGCCGGAAAGAAACGTAAGTGAGGGAGGGAGGAGAGGACGTAGGTATACCTGCGACTAGGAGCGAGCTAGGAAGAGGAAGCGCACGTCGAGTCGAAGATGCGTCTGCCTGCCTGCCTCGTTATTTTTAGCAAAGGGTGGGAGGGAAAGGCGACCTTATAGGGGAGACACGATGGGGATTGGATCGAAGCGGACTCGGCCTAGAACCCTAAATCCCGCCGGCGGCGCAGAGGAGAGAGATAGATATTTCCATGGTTGGCACGACAGGTGGGGCCCGCCCGGGACATGTGGGTCCGGCCGCAACGCGCATGGCATATGCCGTTGCACGTTGGCGGCTGCCGCGAGTTGGACGCGTCGTTTAGCCATAATGGGCCGCGGGAGGGCTGGGTTGGTCCAGGGCTGCCGACGCTTCCCCGTGGGCCGTGGGTGGGTTTCGGGCCCATCTCAGCCAGCAGCCAGCAGGTAGACCCCTATCCCTCGCTCCGCGGCCGCCGTCCGTTGCGTTGCTCCCTCTCCCGCCGCGGCTGGTCAGAGGCACGCTCGGGACGCGGCGACGGCGGCGGCGAGGAGCACGCTGCAGATCGGCCCGGAGGCGCTACTAGAGAAACCTGCTCATTCGTTGAGCCCCTGCCCGGATCAATGGAGGCGCTGCGGGCGTGGAGGGCCTCCTCCAACATCATCGGCTTCGCGGCCTCCCGCCGCCGCCGCCGCCGCTTCAAGGCCTCTTGGCCTCCGCATCCGCTGCTGCTCCGCGGCCGCCGCCACCACGAACCCGCCGGCGCAGCCTCAGGACCGCCGACGCCGTAGCGCATCCTCATCCGCCTCCACCTCTGACCGCGACTCCATCCGCGCCATCCGCCCTCAAAAAAAGTCAGTCAGTTCTTTCCTTTCTCGTCGCGTCTTTAGTTCTACAGACATTGTTTTGGTGCGTGTGTTCTGTTGCCCACCAATTTTCGGTTCCGTGCTGCTACTGACGGGCTTGGGCTTGGGATTGTTGGTTGCAAGGTTGAGGGGAACTCAGAGCCAAGGGGCATGAACCATACGCTTACAAGTGGGACAGGACTCACACGACCAAGGAGCTTCAGGAACAGTACACTCATCTTGTGAATGGTCAAGTCTGTGAGGACGTTTCGGTGTCCGTTGCTGGCAGGATTGTTGCCCGAAGGGCATTTGGAAAACTTGTTTTTATGACTGTAAGAGATGATGCGGGGACTATGCAGGTCTGATCTTTGAACTGACTTGCCTTATTTTGTTCTCTCCTTATATAATTTGATTTGACGTGTGATAATGTTGCACTTGTGAGTCATCTGCACATAGCAGCTGAGCTGTCTGCAGTTTTCAGTGGCATTTGTTGTTATTAGTAGCTGCGTAAGTATGATAATTTGTTTGACACTGATTATGTGTTTCTGGGTCTTCCTTTCTTTTGGCTATGAGTAGCTTTATTGCGAGAAAGACAGCCTTACAGAGGACCAATTTGAGCAACTGAAGGCATTTATTGATATTGGTGATATATTAGGTGCAAAGTGGATCCATTAAAAGACAAGAGAAAGGTTCATTATAACTTCTATTCTATCTCTCAGTAGTTTTTTTTGGTCTGTACTCAGTTAAGATTTGAAGCACGAGATAACAATTTCTAGAAGAGTTTTTGTACAGTGATTTCCTTAGAATCAGTATATAGCATTTTTCTTAATTTTGCAGAGCAAGCTTCCAAACCTCGACTTTGCTATTCGGATTCTCATTCTTTTCACCATTTGTTGATTAGATTCAAAGGGATTCGTTTTCAAGTGTGTCCTAAAGTACTAGCTATCTGATTATAAATTGTTTTGAATAGTGAAAGTCACAGTGAAGCAACCTACTTCCATTATGCAGACAAATAAATAAGAAAATCAGCTAAATAACAGCCTGCTCCAAATTTTTTAAAAACCTGGACTGCTTGAGTCTCAGGCTATATCTTACTATACTGTCAATTTGTTATTTGCCAAATGTCTATATTCTTGACATGGTGGGTTTCATTGCAGGGAGCTATCTGTTTATGTTAAAAATTTTGAAATTCTCACAAAATCCTTACTCCCACTACCAGACAAGTATCATGGATTAACTGATGTGTGGACAAACGTTATATCGTCAAAGGTTGGCTTTCATCTTGCTTCTTGCACCTTCTAAGTCATATCTCATCTGTTCAAAATCAGTGCCCATTTGATACCTTTTAATGTATGGTTTGATTTACAAACCATTAATTGTACATTTATACTACCAATGCTATTAATTTCTAGTATCTTTCAGCTTGATTAATGGTTTAAATGGTACCATTCCCCTTCAGGATTCTTATTTTTAGCATCATTGTTGCTATTCCTTCATTTCTAGTCCTAGTTTAAATTATTGCAAGATTGTTCTGCGCAATGCACTGACCATGTGTGCTATCTTTTGATTAGGTATGTTGACATGATTGCAAATCCTAAGGTTGTTGATGTATTCGAACTAGGGCAAAGGTATTGACAACATGTGATGCTAAATCTGTATTCTGAAACTGATGGGCAAAGTAACTACACCTATAATTACTAATTTAGTTTGGAAACTCTTATATCATTTTTTTAAATATTATGTAGCACAGGAACATATTTTCTCTTAATGGAAGGGAGGTGTGGTAGGATAAAAGAAATTAATTCATATGTTATTATACTATAAGTGCATGTCCTTAGGTCCTCCAAATATAACTAGCTTAATGAATAGCTACTGCACTAACATAATTTGTTGTAGCTTCTTTTATACTTTGAACTTAGCCACATAGGTATTTTGCATTTTTGACAGGTGGTTTCTGAGATTAAAAACAATGGAATCATTTGGTTTTATTGAAGTTGAAACTCCAGTTCTACAGGTATTCTTTTTGCATACCTTTTAGGTTGTTATTCAGCAGGATTAGTCAGCTATATAATATGTAACCATTGAACTAATAAGATGTCTATAGTAATTACTTTGGGCTTATTGATGTGATATATATTCAGATAGAAATTACAGCTTGGTTTTCCTTTCCTTTTTCCTTTTTAAGATCCACTACACATCTTTTTTTTTGAGAAAAGACCCACTACACATCTTATAAATCTTTCGAAGATAGACCATTAATGTTTACCTCCTTGCATACTGTGGTAATGCTTCTTCTGAATTATTTTCCAAACCTTACTCTACATTATAAGGCTCAATTTTGTTAAAAAAAAAAAAAAAAAAACAAAACAAAACTAACTTAAGTAAGTCTTATTCAACTCTTAAGCTAGTGGACGGATCACCTCTGTGATATTCAAACCTTTACAGAACAATTTAAGATGGCAATATGGCCATATTTTTGCTTCTAGTGATTGTGGAACAAAAGAGAAAAAGGGTAATCACATCCCATCCAACTAGGACTTGCATTTTTTCTCTAATCTGTAAATGCAGCACATGTATGCACTCCAAAAAAAAATACCAATAAACTTTCAGTGTTCGTAACTAAGTAAAAATATGATATGCTGATGGTGCAGTGTTATTCTTTGTTTGCTTACCTTTAATGAAGTGACACAAACGTGTTCGGCAGAAAAACTGATTTTAAATGAAAGCCTATGTGCATTTGTTGAAAAATAGAACACATGAAACTACTTTTACAATAAAGCAAGCTGTAATTTAAATATTAGACAAATGCACAATTTCATTATTACATTAATTTGATTTGGCCTGAATTTTATTTAGGGTGAATAACTTCAAACATCAGCATATTAGTTCCTACTCTTCAGTTCATCTCTATATGTTGAACCGTTTGTGGACAAGGGATCATCTCATCATCATCATTGATGGGCTGATGGCGCACATAGGTTGTAGCTCAGCATAAAAAGCAAAAACATATTGGCCATAACCATGTCTTTTTTAAAAATGCTAATACACTATTAGCGTAGTTGAACCAACAATGCAGCTGAAAAGCTGATACAACCTAGCATAGTACCAATAAAAGAATTAGGTTTTTTTTGTGTCACTATGTTTATTATTGATCACTACTTTGTCTTGCTGGTTGTGCTTTACAACATTACACATAATAAAAATGTAAAACAGGGGCAGCAGGTGGTGCTGAGCTAGACCTTTATAACCTACCATAACTCACTTCAAAGAGATCTTTACTTGAGGATTGCAACAGAGCTGCATTTGAAAAGGATGTTGGTAAGGTTACATTTCAGTTCCTCGTTCTTTTTATTTGTAGCTTAATTGTTGATTCTTTAACCAGTTCATGGCAGCATCAATTGCTTTTTCTTTATGTTGAGTACAGGTATACTACATGCATACTATGGAATCTTATATAACCCGACACTACTGTATTGTAATTATGTCAGTCTGTTGAATTTCGTCAACATATCTTAATTTCGTCAGTATGATCTTAATCTAGAATGTTAGTACAGCTATTATTAATGCATATGAGCTTTGAAATTTGTTTTTCAGATTAATCCTGTGCTCCTCCACTGGTAGATGTCAAATATGTCCCCAAGACCAATATATATTTTCTTTTTGAATTCACTTTAAGATTTCATGCTATAGCACTTGTATTCACGCTTTTATTCAGCTGTGATTAAGCATTTGAAGGGTATCGATGTGACTATGCACTATGCATTGTGCCAATGGTCTATTTTTGTTTATACAACTGTTTTCGGGCGGCAATCTTTTCTTACTCCTGAGTACCATTGATATAGTGCAGGTTGGAGGGCTTGAGAAGGTCTATGAGATTGGAAGAATATTTCGGAATGAAGCGCATTTCTACTCGTCATAATCCTGAATTTACCACTATTGAGGTAGGAGTTTATTTCCCCCCTCCAAATATGTTTGTATCAATGGATTAGTTTTTCCCTTGCCAGCATAAGTGCATAGTGTATATTCTACATTCCTTTGTCTGCCTCCTTTTGCATTCAGAATGTTTTTACTTTAAATAAGGTCTGACTTTATTTGTCTTTGCAAACTAGATGTATGAAGCATATTCAGACTATGAAAGCATGATGAATATGGCTGAAGAAATTGTTACTCGATGTGCTATGGCTACTCATGGAAAGCTTAAGGTTGATTATGAGGTAATCCTGGTCTTTATTCTGATATCAGTTTGAGCATATATTGCACACAAACATCATGCTGCAATTTATATCTTATGTACATATATCCCCAATTTGCTACGCTACTGTGCAACCTTTTTGTGGTGCCATTTCAACAAATTACTTATCAACCATTACTTCCAGAGCTTGTAATACATATGCAATTGCATTGACACTTTAATGCAGAGCTGTACATTCTGTCTTTCTACCATTAGTTAACAATGTGCTGTTTAATATCAAACAGGGAACTGAAATCTCGCTTGAAAGGCCATGGAGGAGGAGACCATGCACTCTCTTGTCAAAGAAGCAACTGGAATTGACTTTAACAGCTTCAGAGGCGTTGAATCTGCAAAAAGAGCTGTGAGGGGGCTGCCAGGTTTCGAAGTAGGGAAACAATGAAAGTACTTCATTGCAAGCCTGTTCATCTGCTTTGGACATGTTTCAATGAGGTAACTTTGAGGCTTTCATTTGTGCACTTGCTTTATTATTGATGGTGTTCATTTTCGTTCTCAATGAGGTAATTTAACTGGACAACGAACCACTCAAGGTTTCAGACTATCAGTTCATGTTTTGATTAGTTGAACTATTGGCTCAACTGGGTTCTACAATAGTAGTGAAACCGCAACAACTTGGTGGTGGAAATCTCCTTTCTAAGGGGAAAGGGTCAAGGATTTGGAGGCCCATGATTGTTGTGTTGTTTACTTTGTTTTTCACTTTTTTTCTATACTACTACTACAATATCAGGAACAGGAAAGCAAAAAAAAACAATACAAATAATTACAATGATTCTAGCAATTGGTTCATGAGAGGGAGATACTACTCTTTGTTCTTCTATGGACAACCAAAGGGCAAAGTGATGCTTCGAATTTAGCTCTATTTGACGTCATAGTTGGATCTGTCGCATTGAACATCCGGTCATTTTGTATTGTCTACTCAAAATCTGGAACCACAAGATTTAATTGTCTTAGTGTTGTAAGTTTCATTTGGTTGGTTGAAACTTGGTTGTTTTTAACTCATGAACCTCATTTAACATTTTACATCTCGTGGCCAGGTTTTTGAGAATTTTGTTGAATCTACTCTTGTACAACCAACATTTGTCCTTGACTACCCAGTTGAGATATCACCATTGGCAAAACCACATCGGAGGTAAACACTTATTTCATTTTGCATGGCAACTACATATTTTGAGATTCAAATGGGTTTTAATGACAATATTTTATGCCATTTTTTGGGGTCAATGATACCATGCCATAAAAGAATCGACAGTCAATGTTGAAATATTGCACAAACACGCATATTTTAGAAACACTTGCCTTTATTCTGCAAACTCTGCTAAAGGCCACAAGATAAAAATGTTTTGGTTTCTGACACATGCTACACTGTTTATCATGTAATATATGTTATGACCTTTTTTATTCACTTCAGTATTTTTTCCTCTTGCTGTAGTCATGTTGGCCTTACTGGAGCGATTCGAACTTTTCATTTGTGGTCGTGAGATTGGCAATGCATTTCTGAGCTCACAGACCCAATTGATCAGGTAAGAATGTCCTGGGGCTTTTTACTGCATGCCTAAATGCCATCATTTGCAGCATTTCTTTGTGAAGTTCTGTAAAGAGTATCAAAGATTGAGTATTTGGAATTTTACGCATTTGACACTATTTACATTTGTGGTATAGAATGGTCTACCATTACAAACATTTTCTGTTTATTCGAAATTCTCTTTGTGCCACTGGCATCTAATGGGCTGTACTACTTGAAATGAAAACAAAGGCAAATCAAAGTGGCTGGTTAATGTCCAACAGTCTGTCCATGATGCAGCACCATATTATAGCTCATTAAGATAGATAGAAATCACATACATGCTTCTTGAACATTTTAATTTCACTGTGCATTTTATCTTTATTGCAGAGGAACCGTTTTGAAAATCAAATAAAAAAGCAGCACAATGCTAAGCGAGACTGCAATGGCTAAGGAGGTCAAATCTACTGAGGGTGATGGAGATGATGATTATTCATATTTCTTTTCTTTAGATGAAGACTTCTTGACTTCATTGGAATACAGGGATGCCGCCAGCGTCAGAATGGTATGACTGATTAATTGTGTATTTTTCACAACTGCTATTTTGCTAATGTTCTTGAACTGCTAATTATTTATTGAGAACCTATGTCTTCTGTGACTAATTTTTTGGAACCTTTTACCCCAGGGCCTTGGTATCGACCGGTTAGTAATGCTTTTGACAAACTCTTCTAGCATAAGGGATGTTATTGCCTTTCCTGTCTTGAAGATTCAGCAATAGAGCTTCATTCTAGTTAAGAAGAGATGTGGCTGTTGAAGAAAATACCAGCAGACTTCCTTTTGCGCCTGTTTCAATACAGCAGATTTTATATTTGCTAACCTTGTAGCTGATAGATGTGTCCATTTATTATTTGATAATATATTGAGTTTTTTTCCGAGATGTATTATGGCTCAGAGTCCAAGCCGATATTCATAGCAAAACCTGATAGATGTTTCAACACTTGAATCAATAATAATGGATTGCACATTTTGCAATCAGTATGCTGCAAAAACAGTGATATGCACTGGATAATTTGATCATTCAATGACATGATTACCTTGAACTATCATTTGAGAAACTGTTTGGTCTATGGACTCCTGAGATGCTTAATGTCTTGTTCTTATTGTTTCATTCAATTTTTGTATGTTGTATCTTGAGGTGGTGCATTACAGGTTTATTATCCTATGATTTCAGTGGAGAAATGAGATGGTTATGGACCAATCTATTGATAAACCACCTCAAAATAAAACATACTATTAGGGCTTGTTTGTTTATCTTTTTTAAATCCACCCCAAACTATATGTATTGGGATGGATTGAAGGTCAAAATTAAGTGGCTTCTCAATGAGGTAGATTGAGGTAGACTGGGGTGTGGGTAAACAAGTGTTGAGTACTTGGGTTTAAGTGTTTTATTAATATAATATCCGCCCATATGGAAGGGAATATACAAGGTTCATCATATACTAAGGCCTTGTTTAGATGGCTAAAATTTCTAACCTCGTGCCACATCATGCTTAAGACCGTAGCGTTTAGTTTGTTGCACAGTAAATATTATCCCACCATGTAGCAGAACGAAAGAATGGTCGCCTCGAAAAGAATCGCTGTTGTGTGTACATCTAAACCTGTGTAATTAGTTATTTTTTTTACCCACATTTCATCTTTCAAACATATTTTTTGTTGTATTTAATGTGATGTGATGGAGAAGAAAGTGAAAAAAGTTATAAATTTTAGCCATCTAAACAGGCCTAGAAATTTTATTAGACTTCCCTAAAAAATGCATTAGACTATGACTATTAGCCCTCAGGTGGTCCGCCCACAGCCCCACCCCAGCCTATCTGTGCTGGCACGGGCGCTGGCGGGGCCCTCCAGTAAAGTGCACCACCTACCGCTACCGGCGGCCATGGAACAGCATCTCCGTCCAGCGACACAACGGTCACCTTCCTCCCCCTGTTGCCATTTCATTTCTCCAAGATTTCCGATTGGTGGGTGCCCGCGTCCGGCGATGACCCCGCGCACGCCCAAGTCTTCGTCGTCGTCTCCTGCCAGGCCCTCCAAAGCTCCAACCCCTTTAGCCTTTAACAATAACAATCACGGTGAGGCCCGGCCGTGAGTGGCAGCTCGATTTCGATTCGAGTCCTTTTTCCCCCAGCTCTCTTCTTCAGTCTCCAAGAGCGCAAGATCCGCGACAAGCCATGGTGTTCTGGGAGCGGGACTTCTGGATCAACTGCTGCAAGGACGACGGCTGCTGCGGCTGCTCGACTGGTAGCTGGACCAAGTTCTTCATCTGGTCCGTCATCATCCTCGTCATAGGCGGCGTCATCACCGTCCTGGTACTAGCCTTCGCGGTGGTGCGCGCGCAACCACCACACCGCCGACGACGCCTTGCTACAGCGGTTCAGCTTAACCCCGGCGGACCCAGCGTCCAACTCCACCGTCTCCTACAACATCACCACCACGGTGTCGCTCCGGAACCCCAACATCTACCGCGCCATCGAGTACGGCGACCTCGCCGTGACCTACTCCTTCAACGGCAGCCGCTTCGACGACTCCGCGACCGTGCGGGAGGGTTCGAGCACAAGCCCCGAAGACGGCCACGGTGAGCGTGAGTCGGCGGCGCCGACAAGACCACATCAAACTCAAGCCCCGTCGGCGAGTTCAAGACGGAGAACGACACGTGGGAGGTTCGCCGTGGAGATGCGGCTCGACACCGTGCCCAGTACAAGGGACGGTCCGCCAAGTGCCCGCTCGTTGTCATCTGCCCGCTTCAGCTCCAGCTCGTCGACCCTGACGTCGCTGCCACCGCGTTCCAGCGGACCAAGTGCACCGTCCTCCGCGCCAAGAAGTCCGGCTGCTAGCTACCGAGCTGACTCTGCTCCACCTCAATTGGTGCTCCATTTTCTTGGTGGCTAGTACCTCTCTAGTTTCTTGCTTCCTTCCTTTGCTCCCTTCCTGTAAAATCGCTTAATTCTTCAAGGCCAGACAGACTTGTTCTTCTTCTTCTTTTAGCAAGAGCTTGTTGTTGACATGTTGTGTGTGCTTGGATTAGATTAGAGAACTTGGATGTGTAGAAAATTGTGTAGATTTGAGACGATTGATTCATTGTCAGTTGTTTGTCATCGATCCTCTGCGATTCCTGTTGGTGGTTGTGATTTGGGCAAGAGTTGAGCTCCAGTCCAGTAAACTCCAGCTGGGTTGTGTTGGACGGAACCTTGGGAAGCAGGCAGGGAGGCGTTGACTCTGTGGATTGGATGAGCAGACGTGCAGTCAACTCAACTGAGCCTGACTGGTAACCCTGTTCGTTTGGCTTATTAGTAAGTCAGTCGGTATTTACCACCTGTCAAGCCAGGTCGCCGTCTTTCTCCATGACGTCAGGCCATGCGAGCGGGCTCAAGCGACAGTGGCGAGGATGGCCCCAGGACTAGGAGAAGAATGGGCCTCGAGCTCACACACAGCTCACTCGGTTGGAAGGCTTGCTGGGCTGTTTCTTGTTCACGCGCCACTCAGGCCCATTGGGGGCACATCTGCTGACTGACTGTGTACGTGACCTGTCCGCCGTCGCCGGCGGCTGGCCCAAGCAGTCGTCTGCTCTTATCATCGACCGGAGGTATGATCAGTGATGTCATTTCTATGTCTATAGAGGTATATTATTATATATGTTCTGGATCGCAATTCGCAGCATCATGGCCTTTGCCCCCTCCGTCGAAACACAGTCAGTCAGTGAATATCGATACGCGTTCCAGATGCCTGTCGGATCCCTGTCTCTATCCATTTGGCCTACTAAGCTATCTTCTGCGTTTGCTTGACGTGGAAAGACATTTTCTCCTAAAAAAAAAGAACAACGTCGTTTCGTTGCTCTAGTAATACGTCCATCGGTCCATGCTCCCCCTTGTTCTCGCATGCATACGTAGCGTCTCTCCCCGGCACGCTGCACGTACTTTCTCAAGGATGCTCACGCGTTGTGTCGTGCACACGCATCTCGTGCTCTTACGCGGTTTCATTCGCTTACGATTACCCACCTGTCGAACTAATATTCCATCCGTGTCCCGTTGGTCGGAACTTTATCAACTCGGTTTATTAGTCACGGTACATCATATTTGATACAATACTTTTTCTCGCAAAAAAGAACATCGCCGGTTTATCAACTGCAATTATCATTATATTGCATCAGTTTGCATGGCATGTGCAAATGCAACATCTGGGTGTACTCTACTTGGCTTTATTTGAAAACGTGAAATTTCAAAAGAATTTGATACGAACCA